>JANHGD010004113.1:46534-58949 GCA_027560375.1 Imantodes cenchoa | reverse complement strand
ATGGAGATTATAAAAACTAATTCATAGGGAAACAGTAGAGAAGAACAAACTTATACAAGCACAAAATTAGCCTTTCGTTATATAAACATGCACTATCTACTATGTAAAGCTTATTAAGAGTGCATTGTTTCGTTCTTTGAAGCTGTGTCACTAAATGGCATGACTTGTGATTTCTAGAGACTGAAGTTGCTGCATTACTGATTATTTCACTATATATAATATTTAGAAATGGCTCCTGTGATTGCAGTCAGCATATAAGTATAAAGGCCTTTTCTAGTGTTTCTGTAAGTCATTGGAGGTCTCTCCTATGTATTAGATGTTCTAGAGGAGCTGTTAAAGCAGTTGGATGTACTTTAAATAAGTGTTACCTCAACGCAAGTTATCTATCAACAACAAATGGCCAGTTCAAATAAAATCTGGTTATGAAACACAAATCATCTGTTCCCAGCCAACATTAAATTAAATCTATATTTTGTCAATAGTATACCTGAAACTGAATCCTATTGAACCTCATGAAGTGGAGAGGCTGTAACAGTGGTCTCAAATTCTGTTAAGCTGTCCCTCTGTATGGTTTGATTCATAATTAATTTTTCTTAATGTAATATTTAAATCTCTGCTCCTCAATCTGTATAGACGTTTGTGTGTGAATTATGTTGCTAAATCTTTCCTTAGTGTTACACTGGAACATTATTATGGCCAGATCAGGTTTTAAAATTAAAATAATATTATAATATTATGTTTGAACCAAAATTAGAAGAATCAACCTTTCCCCTTATATTTTAATCTATTTTTTTAGTTGTGTTGTAAAAATCCTGATTGATGAAAATTTAAAATATTCTCTAAGCGGTCATCTATAAAACTTACATTGTTTGTGGAAAAATAAGGTTTATCATTAGTTAGAAATCTATGTTCCTAATTTCAAAGTAGTTTATTAGAAGGTTGGGGAAAACGGAAGCTAATAGAAGGGGGATTTATAAAGAATCCACTGTTACAGTCTTTTATTGATGAATAGAACATAACTGAAATCTTTTCCAAAATTTCAATGATGCCTTCAGGAATGAGTCAAATCACTGCAAGTTTCCAGCTTTTCCAATTGATGTAATAGTAGTAATTTATTAGATATTGATATAAATTAGTTTGGCAAAGCAAAGTCTGTTTTAGCTCTTTGACTACTGAAAATTCATTCTGTACTGAGCATATATTAGCTCCACAGGCTATCAACTTTATTAGTGTGGAGATAAGCTGATTATATCTTGTCAATCAAAGATGCCAATATTCCAATTGAGAGTTTCCTCCTCCTCCTCTTTTTTAGCATTGGTGCAGGCAACAAAGATAGAGATGTGGTTTGCATCCCTATGGTTGTTATCATGCAGGGTGCAAGGGTCCTGTGATGAAGTGATGGCTATATTAAAGAGTACATCAATTTGTTTTAAAGTGTTTTGATTTTTATGATGTCATTAAACAAGAACATTGTGATTGCAGCTTTGCTAGAAAGCAGAGTTCTAGAAGGGGAAATAAGTGTTTCTTTGAAGCCTACTGGGACTTTGAGTCTTGCTGTGACTATGGGCGCTTATGTACACTCATAACTGACATCCTCTAATCAACCACCAATGTAGATATTATCCTTTTTCAACATTATTCAATTATATCCAGTAATAATGCATGAAGGCTTGATTTTTACAGGTAGTTTTTTTTAATAGTGATATCTCTTGACCTGTTGCTCTCCCACCCCTAGTGATTATTTGGTGGAGGTTTGAAAAGAATATATAATCTGTAATCTAGGATGTCTGTTTCCAGGTTTTTGTATCTCTTATTTATGGGAAGCAACACAGGACTAAAACATGATCTTTCACTGTTCTATATCCCTTATTTAAAAAAAATAGATAAAGGGAGACAACAAAAGATTTGGGATTTTATTCTTTGCATTAATATTTGAGTCTCAACAGTTGTCTTTCATACATCAGTTTTAAACAATATAAATGTATCCTTTTGTTAGCTTGTTTATGTCATCATCCATAACATAATGTTCAGACATGCTACTGAACTACATTGATGCCACATATTGTATGTTTACTACATTTTGTTTATCCAGTTCATCTGTTTTTGGTTAAACCATTCAGACATGTCCATTTTACAAACTGGGTATCAGAATCAGAAGTTTTACTTTAGCTAGATAAATGCTATGAACAGATAAACCATTATTAGAGCTGAAATCTAATTTTGCTTCATCAGAAATCCTGACTGCCTTCTGGATATGTAAACACACATGTAAGATAATGAAAGGGTGTGTATGTATGTTTGTGTGGGTGAGTATCTATGTATACAAGAATGTACACCTTGTATTAAACTTACTGAAAGTTCAATAGCACCTTAGCTGCAATATGGAAATATTTCATTCTCATTTTAAAAGAACTCATTCATTCATTTTAAAAGAACAGTTTATTGCACTTGTGATGCAAGCAAACAACTTATAGCAGTTATGATGAAACCAAATAAAATATGTTGATTGCATGCAGCATTTTATGAAATAATTTTTTGTATTTGGAGTACATATATTCAAGGTGAAAATGTTAACTATTTTTTAAAATGTTTCTTTTATATTACTGTAAAATTGATATAGTTTCTCCTCACACATATACTATGTTATGCTGTTTTTTTACACATTAGTATTTAGTTTATATATTTTTTGTACTATTACTCTTCAATAATTGCCAGTAGAAATATAATAAAGAAGTGGCAGGCCTCCAATGCCTTTCAGCTATTAGGATTATTTTAACTATACTGACATGTTTGCATTTCTTATTATGTCTCTTTTGCTATCCATTAACAACAAAATCACATAAAAGTATACTCTGAAAAAAGTCCCATTATATTCAGTAGAGTTTTGCCTCAGGAAAGTGGATAAGTATTCAAATAAAAAATTTTCGAGTGTGGACTGTCACATACATACATATTTTAATGTGAAGAAGATAATTAAGATAGTGTTTTTGGAAGGAATCAAATTTGTTGTCATTTAATGTTTATTTTTGAGATTCTATGCATATTCAAAGTTTATGTGATAGTAATATAGTGATACAGATTTTAGATATGGATAATGCCTGTGAAGAGTTTGTTCTATTATTTTGAAAAGATATGTGTGATATGTTTTGGGTGACTACCAAATCATAAAAACAAAAATGGGTTATTTTTGATATAGATTAAATAGTAAGTCTATGCCTTTTCTTAGTATTTTTGAGCATTAAAATGTGTTTTCTCTGTCTCATTTTGCAGTTTTGGTGTTGTTAATTCTGTAAGCAAATACAAATGTATACAAATGCATATTAGAAATAAGTTACTTTTGCCTTAGTTTTTCTTTTGTCATAACGTTTTCATGTTAAAGAAACCTAGCAATTTATTTGGTAATTTTATAAACTACAAAAGAGTACTTTCCATAGCATAACCATTTGAAGTATCATTTCTGATTTACACCTTTTATCATATAAATCACATGTTTTCAATAAAATACTTGTTTGCTTATCAGTTTGGTAAATTATTTTGAGAGAATAATGGGAACTGGAAGATTTTTTTTCCTAGTTATTCCCTAAGGCTGAAATTTTATCACTCCTTGCTCTTTGACAGAAATGAATTTTCTAATAAAATTGTCTCTAATCGGGCTCTGTCAGTAAATTGTCTTATCATTGGGAAGAAAATGACACCGATTCTATCAGAAAACAGAGATGATGTCACCAGGTCTCCAATCACTGCTTCTCAGCTTCCATATCTAGCTTCTCCACAAACACCAAGTCTTTTTTTTCGCTATGAACATCAAAACCTTGGAAAATCATTAAAATTGCACCCGCGTAGTGTTACAGGGATCAGCCACACTGGCACAAAATGGGATGTGGGAAAAGAGACTCTCTAAATGTGCTAATTCCATTGTCACATATTTATGGCTTAATTTTAATCGGTTAAAAAAGCCACAGATTGTAATAAATTGGCATTATCTTCTGTGACACCAGAGGACACAGTTGGTTCAAGGATTTAGAGGGTCTCTGGCAACAGTATATAGTGCTGCAGACAAAGTATTTTTACGCTTGAACTACGGTAGCTAAGGTGCAATCCCCAGTTAAAACTGCAAACAAAGACTATAACCCACATAGTGCTAAGTTCAACATGCAGACCACCTTCAGTTTAGAATGCTAAACCGAATAATGCTGAAAAACATTTTAACCGAATGACAGATTGAGTTTAGTTGTTGATGTTTTGGAAAAAGAAATTAACCATTCCTCTATGTGAACTCTTGGATGGAATGCTGAAAATGTTTTTCTAAAATACCTGCTGCTTAGTCTTTTTGATTTAATTCTAAAATGTTTGGTTACTTTAGCTATACACCATACACCTACACTTCTATAAAATATCTGTATTTATTTTATGCAATGAATATAAATTACTTCAGCGATCATAAAAGGTGCAGAGAGTTTGTTTTCTGTGAAGATGTGATCATTAATCATGTTTAGATTCCATACACATTAACTTTCTAATTTTTTTAAAAAAATTCCTTTTCTATCACAATTCTATTATTTGGAAATTGCTGACTAAAATCTTGCTTTTAGCTTAACAGATTTTCCACAAGCCATGTGTTTGTATAATAATGATAATAAATTAATCACACGCTGGAAATGTATAGGCAGAGAAATACTGGAAGCAGTGAATGGCTAAAGAAATTATTGCATAAATTATTTAGTTTATATTATATGGATGGCTACTATTATCCAAATATGACTATGCATGTAAAAGAACAAAATTATATATTTGAATTGGGATTAAACATATCAAACAAATAATATTTTAAACAAATTAATCTAGGCTATGTAATGCTGCATCAGTGATTTTTCAAATGTAATTTATAACATCAAAGTTTTGTAGATCATAAAAGTTGTTTAAAATGAACAGGAAAATTGCTAATGTAAAGAAGTAGTAAAGAAACTAGTAAAATTTCCCTGAAAAAAATGTTTTGATGATAGCAATACTATTTATGCAACTGAAGGTAAAGTCCTTGTAAGACCAGAAATCAAAATATTAGATTCTGTTGTTTTAGTATACATCAATTGTTTTTAAACAAGCGGGCCTGATACAGCTTGCATTATATGCCTGTTACATCTTACTAAGTGTTTTCTGATAAAAAAAATTAAAGAAACAAGACTTTAAAATATAACGGGATTTTTTCTTTCCAAATATATTTTAATTTCATTGTTATTATGCTGTGATAGTATACTGTTTCAACTATCTTTTATGTTTACTCAGCTTGAGTAAATTTTTGGGGTCACTTCTGCAATAAAATAGGGGAAAGAATTGTGACTGTTATTCTTTTTCGGTATCTGGATTAGAAAATTGTTCTGCATAACAAAGAAAGAGATCTTTGGAGAATAATGTACTCTGTTTCTAGTGTTCAATTTGTAAAGAAGTTGAAATTATTATTTTGTACATGTTACTGTTACTGCCAAGGTATCTCATAAGGCTGTATATAGGAAAATTTGCTTTAATTTAAAAAAAAACAGCAGCATTTATTGTATTTATTCATTAAAAAGTTACCATATAAATAATTTGAATTTGTTACTGGTAGAAGTTACTTGCAGATATATATTACATTTTGTACAATAATCATGTAAGATATTTTTCAACAATAACAAAATTGGTTTTATATTGTTTTGTTTACTTGATAAATTCCTAGCTTTTATCTTGTAAACAAATGTTATTCACTGAAAAGATTTAGCTAACAGTTCATCAAAAAATAAGCTTAGACGTTTTTCAAAAAAGCAAATTATCCACAAAATGCATGATAAAAGCTTCTGTGTTGTTAAGTGTTACTAAATAGACATAAAGAATGATAGTCATAGTTTTAAATAAAAGCTGCACAAAATAAAGATGAACTGCTTTGCAGAATAAATTTATAGCATTTATCTTTTATAAAGCTGCCAACAATTTTGTCTTTGCTCTCTGTAGCTGAGCTATAGTGAGATGACCATTCTCTAAGAAATAGTACATATGCATATATTCTACTTTTCTACACATAGGCTGCGCCATTGAGCTACTGGTCACACAAAATGTTCATCTTTAGCACTGTGAAAGAGATGAAGTTAAAAATATATTTCATAAAATTGGTTATCAACGTCTTTTTGTGTTTGTGTTTAGAATTCGGAAGAAATACTAAATGTTTTAAGTACTTAATTGTAACTTTAGTGTGTGCATTATATGTTTAACCCTGATAAGTTTTTATTGCTTTTTAGTTGAATATAATAGGATTATTTTTAAATGTTTACAGTTTTGCATAAATATTCATTTGTATACCTGAAATATATACGTGTGTGTGTGTGTGTGTGTACACACATATTCATACACACAAATATACATGAATTTGAGTTAGAACTATATAAAAATAGTAATCTCAAAACATGCAGTTAAAAGTAGAATGGTAAACAGGGTTTAAACTTTGTTGTTAGACATACTGTAAATGTGTTCAAAGTAAATTCCAGTATGCCAAAATTACTGTTTTAATTTTGGCATTGAATGTAATATGAAGTTAACAACCAATTAACCTCTTCTATTTATCAGAAGGATTTGTTGAAAGTCAAAATAAATACTATTACTATCATTTAATGGAAGTTATAAATGTTCTATAACTTCAGGAAAAAACTGTTTCTGCACAGTTTAATGTATGATACACATTAGTACACTATTTGCATAACTATATCTGATATCAGAATGTCTGTTAGTGGTTTTTAGTGATTTTCTATGTTTTGGTGTCTTTCTAATAAAAGCTGGCTAGTTCTGCATGAATAGGTTATAAAGCATATAAAATAAAGGACCATTCACCTATGCCATTTAATGAAGAGAAGACATTAGAAGCCAGCTTTTTAAATGAATAGCAACTACTTCATTTTATGATGGGTCCACAGATTAAATTACATATACTATAAATCTTAATATGTCAATAGTCATTATTTATGAATCAGACATCAGTATTCTGGAATGTTCACATTTTACATATAAATAACCAGTCTGTTCTTCACAGATTATTAGTGGTGTATGTATGTATGTTTGTGTTTGTGTCTATATCTTTACATACATAGAGACACAAAAAGAAAACTTCCAAAATACTTTTCATGGTTACATGCTATGAAGTAATAGTTCTACATCTTCAGAGGAAATAATAAAACAGCTTCACATTTAACCATGATAATCAACTGATTCATAGCAAAATAGTCTTATAAATATTTCCATAAGATATCTTAAAATGGCATGGTAATGTAGCAGAATCTTTCAAATATGATAGGCAAGATCTTTAATCATTATTAAGTCTTTTGTATTAGAATTATATTTGTTTATAATATATAGTATACAAATATGCTCCATATGCTTTCACTTAAATTGTATGTACTTGATTTAATATAGAAATCTTTGAATATATGTGTGTGTATGTATATATGTATATATGTATGCATGTATATATATAATATAAGAACTGCTTGAAATAATAAAAAAATAAATAAGCTACCAGTTGTGACAATGCTGAAAAAATGAATGTACAACTGGTGCTCAAACTTCTGACCATTGTAACATCCTTGCGGTTGGATTATTAATTGCAATTAAGGTGCTCAGGTACCCAGCTTCTCATTATGATCTTGCATTGAATAGAGATCATGTGATCGCTATTTGCATCCTTCCCTACTGGCTTCAACACCCCCACCTTCTGCGGTTTCTGCCACCTTGCCTGCACTCCCTACTGCTTGCCTGTAACAAGATCATAATTCCATTCCCCTGTGGCACCTGCACACTCCCCCAGTGCTGCTTAACTGAGACTCCTGACTCCCACTACTTCTTGTTTAATGGCCCCCATGTCCTGGGGTTATTTCAGAAACTGGGACTGCCATCATTTCACCAAGTGATGAGTCACGTGTTGTCACACTTTATGGCCGCATCATTAGCAACAGCAATCCTGGTCCCTATTTATTTAATTAATTATATTTATGCATCCATCCATCTCACAATCAAGTGACTCTGAGTAATGCACATAAAGTTACATTTGTCTTTGTAGAATGCCACTTAGAGATAATATGAATATTTGATAATCTATACCAGAAATTACATTTATTAAATCAAGGCTTTTTTCCTTAACTACTTGCACATTATTATTCAATGCATACTTATTCTCTGAACTAGGAAGGCAATACTATTCAATTTTGATGCCTTCAACACTATTGTTCATAATGCAAACTCTGCAGTTTAGGGGTTTATACCAGTGTATTCACTAAACAATGTTTTGCAGTATTCACCAGTATATTATTGTTTATTAAAAAGTAATATGAATAATATTGCAGTATATATTATTACAGTTTGACTATCATGTAATAGCACATGTTAGAGGTGTGATACAAAAGGCAATGGAGGCACTGTAATTTAGTGGTTGTACTATTGTACTGCATAGCTGGTTAACACACCAGACAAGTACAAAGAAATCACTGTTATGGCAAAGTAAGCTTAATAGAAGGAATTAGTTGTGTACTGAAAAAGACCTTGGTGGAGGCCTAAACTCTTATGGAGTAATTCAGAATAACTGAAAAGAGGGGAAGAATGTGGAGAGAGAGGGGGATATATTTATATATATCCCGAGACTGAAGGATGCCAATGCAAATAAATAAATAAGTAAAAGAAATAAAGCGCAGCCAAAATACTACTACTGATAGAACTACTCCTGTTTCAATTGCGTCTCTAATTAGAATGTTGTCCATGACGCAAATTCCTGGGAGCTGGCCATATTATTTGAGATGGTTAAATGTTCTGCAATAAAGTATTGACTTGGTTTTGAATGTCAGAGGCTGGACTTAAACACATACACACCCACACACAACACACACACACACACACACACACACACACCTGCTCACTAGCAGCAGAGGCCCATCTTTACATACAGATCAGATCATCACCTGAATTCTAATGGAACGCTTTCTTTTGTAAAGCTCCCAAGCAGCCATAAGCATCTGCAATTATAAAGGCAACTCATTGACCTTTTGGTAGGCCAAGTAGGCAAGTTTTTTTTTTTTAAGCATTGCTGAATGGCACATGATTTGCATCAAGCTCCCTTTTCTTTTCTTTCTCTCCCTTTCCAAGATGGATCGGTTCTGCTTTCTAAATTTATAATTTGCAATCCTGAAAAGGAGGAGTTAAACAGTCCGAATGGAACATGAGATGGTTATTAAGAGATCTGATGACATGGCAGTGTGAAATATTAACCTTTGCAAAATCAATCACCTGCTCATCTCTTCTTGTCAAAAGAAAACTAATTAAATTAGTCAACAGAGAACTTTAGGTCTGATTCAGCATCCTGCGGCCTGAGAAAGGTCAGGCTAGACCAGACACAAGGAGAACTGGTGAACAGCTGCCAGACAGGTGCTCAGCTGCGACATACCACAAGCAGTGGTGGGTTCCTACCAGTGCAGACCAGTACGTGAGCACCGGTAGCGGCGGGCTGGTGATGTAATTTACGTGTGACGGCTCCGGTGCTGTCTGTGCCGGTCCGTGCGTGCCACCATCTTTTTTTCACAATTTTGTTGATTTTTTTTGGGTTTAATCCTAACCCTCGACATGAGTGACGTCAAGTTGGCCATGCCCACCCAGTCACACGACCACCCAGCAAACCCCCCCACCCAGTCACATGACCACAAAGCCACTCTCACCCAGTCACATGACTGCCAAACCACTCCTACAGTCACATGACCATCAAGACCCACCCACAAAATGAGCCACACCCACAAAGCGGTAGTAAAAAAAAATATTGGAACCCACCCCTGGTGCTGGGGGTCAGGGCTGGGATTCAGGGAAGGCTTAAACTTTTTTTTTTTATATATATATTTTCTCCACAATTTCCCACCAAACGGGAGCTGTGGAGCCACTCACGTTGTGTTGCTGGTCGTCTCTCAGGTCCATGTTGGTTCTGCTGGCCTGCTCGACGTCGTCCAAGGAGAGGAACTGCGTGGAGAAAGAGACCCTCCATCAGGAAAGAAACCCAAAGAGCTCTCCGGGCCAGAAAGAGCCTCGGTGTTGTGGCCTGCCAGTAGCCCGTGCAGCTGATAGCTGCTCCTGTTCGAGAGGAGACCGACTTGGTGATGCGCCAGCGGCCCGTGCAGCTGCCACCCAAGTCGGACAGTGGGGAGGATGGGGAGGACTTGGTGCCAGAGCCTGCAGAGCTGCCAAGAGACAGGAGTGTTTTACTCCTCGGGAGTAAGTGGCCACTCCCCTAGTCTGCTTAAGGACAGTAGAGGCAGCCGAAAGGCTGCAGGAAACAACAGTTTAGACTCGTGTATCTGTCGTGATTGCCTCGTGAAAATCTCTATTCTGCTTTTCTGCCTTGCACTGCTTATCGTGGAAGACTCCTGGGCATTTTGCCAAGCCTTTGGACACTACAGTGAGATAACAAGAACTAATTGCATTGCTTTGAGTTAAGACTTTGCTGAACTTATGCCAGCTGCTAATGAAGATTAATTAGTAGCTGACTTTTTGCAAGAAAGGGTTGCTTTTTGATTTGCGTGTGTGTCTCCACTGCTAAGCCAGTTATTAGCAGTGGTTCATGGATTAAATTAAGTTGCTTCAATCGATGTGTTTGTTACGTTCGTAACTGGGGGTAGGACACTTGGTCCAGAGGCAGCAGAGCAGGCCCAAACATGATACTTTCACTACTACATTTCATAGATGAGATAAGATCCTTATGCTAGAATGCAGTGTTTATCTTTTACCAAATATGATTAAGCAGAAAGGACTGCTTTGGTCTCATCTCAAACATTTTTTCCAATACCATCCTGGTTTATCTATGTGCAAACTGTAGAATGTTTTTAGGAGGGAAGGGGGCAGAGCAGTGGATTTCTACTTACAATCCTGTCACATTATGCCATTGTTCTTTGGTGTTTTCCTTATGGTGGCTCATGAACACTGACATTCACCAATGCAAGAAAGGATTTTATTTCCTTAAGACATTACGCTAGGATCTTTTAGATTTTCTGGAGTGTTACATATTTTCCTGTTGGGTATGATCTTGGTTGCTCAACCACTCCTGGGAAGTATAACGTGGTGGTGATGAAGGTGGTGATGAATTGCCTCTATTTCTACACAATCGGCCTGGCAGTTGACTAGTAGAGTCCAAGCTCTACTAGTCAACGACTACCTTTTAGACATCCTCAGAAACCTTTGACACCCTTCCACATACCTCCACATGTTGTGAAGATCAAACTTTGACAGTGAATACCCAGAATTCCATTCTTTAAATGAGGCAAGACCTCCCATACAATGTTTTTCATTCATTTAGTTTAAATGGGTTCTCCCTCTATCTAGTTTTAGTGTTGTGGGAAGAGCACATCATTTTTTTGCGCAGGAAGCAAAATCGTGTGAGAGATGCACGCCATCGCACCGGTATGCCGGTACGAGGAACCCGCCCCGGAGCAACCAGTTAAACTGTAATTTTTCAAATTAAACAAAACGGGTATGCTACTTTCTCGATCTGGTGCCCTTCAGCTGGGTTGGAACATTCCCCCCCCCCCGAATCCCTGGTTCCACTCCAGTGCAACTAAAGGCCACCTAGTTGAAAGACAATTCTAACACCATTGGTCATAATGTCATATCTGGTTAAGATTTATATCATTTTATGTACTAATCTGCATTTGGGCCATTCCCTGACTGTTCATTAATATCTTTTTCTGGTTTTTTTCCCCCTCTGACATTTCCACAAGGTGCCATGCAGCAAATCTTAATGGACAATATTACAAGAAAGGGACATACTCCGGTCCCTTTGATAATGGAGTGGTTTGGTCAACATGGCGAGGCCTGTGGTATTCCCTGAAATATACAGCTATGAAAATCAGGTTCCAGTCCTTTCTGGATGGAGAGAGTGGAAATGGTGAAATCAACTGAGATTTTTTTTCATGCATGTTTGAGAGAGAAGCAGGCGTGCCAAAATTACTGTATATGTGGTCCTTGGCTTGAGACTCAGCACACTGAAAAAAATCTTACAGTAAGGACCATGCTAAAGTTAGGAGTAAAATTAGATTTTGCTTTGGTTTGCCAATTGTTGTATTATCCCTGTACACCAGATGACGATTAAAAAGACGGCTTTTCATATATATAGAACCTGCCCTCAAAAATAGGCCTGGGATGGAGGGAACCCTTTGAAGGCACAAAAGACAATCCTGCTTATTATTTACCTTTCTTTTACAAAAAATATCCAGTTGTTAATGTCACAAAGTTCTGACTCTAACCATAAATTGGTGATTTCTCAATCAGCGAGATTTGAGGAAGATGCTGAGTGGTCCAGAATTCATTTGAATAATCCTAGAGATTGTTTTTCCAGGAAGAATGTTGCTGGTGACGCGCAACCTGATGTTCAAGA
>JANHGD010004112.1:393207-412284 GCA_027560375.1 Imantodes cenchoa | reverse complement strand
TTTTAAAAAAAGCCTTTAATAACATACACACACATATCTTAATACATTATGACTTGGGATACCAGAATCTCATAATCAAAACCAGCCCTCCACAATCTCTGATGTCTTGGATTACAACTCCTTTACTTTCTCACTAAAATTATAATACTGTTGTTCAACGTAACTGGAGTACACTAACTTGAAAAAGCTGTAAGGAAGCACTCTATCTATATGAGAATGGAGAAATAGAACAGGGCAGAAGAGAACATTGCCCTTTGGTAGCTTTGCTTTTGCTCATCATATACATTTATATAAAAGGCAAAACTATAAAGGGAAGCCACAGTGGTCTGGGACTAGAGCTTTTTATACCTAATAGTCCAACAATTTCATCACACTGAATATGACAATGTGAGGGAGGCCAAACAAGTTTCACTGGAGATGGATTTCCATAGGAAATCACAGATGAGATGGTCTACTAGATCTTGAAGTCATCTAATGTCTTAGCACAGTGGCAGAAAAAGCCAAAGATGTTCTAAGGCAGGGGTCCCCAAACTTGGCAACTTTAAGACTTGTACACTTCAACTCCCATAATTCTCCAGCCAGCTGGCTGGAGAATTCTAGAATTTGAAGTCCACAAGTCTTAAAGTTGCCAAGTTTGAAGACCTCTGTTCTAAGGGGTTGTGAATTTTACTTTATAAAGCTCTTATATTTTATGTTAGTTTCAGACAACTAGTTTGCATCGTTATTTGGAATAAAGTTGTTTAAAATACTTCTTTTTCCATGTTCTGGTACTCCATTTTGTGATTTAAAGAAAATGGAAACAGAAAAATTGATGTCTATGGAGCAGGAATCTTGTGCATATCTTAGGTTAATATGCCAGAATTTGATTATTCAAACCAAGTCAGTCATCCAACCACTCTCTCAGGAATCCAAAATGCAAGCTATTAACATGTACTATAATTATTTCATTTCAAAAGAATGAAAAATAGAAAATGTGGAGAAAGAAGCCATCTGAGAGGTTTCTTGGGGTGTTCTCTATGAGTATGTGCATGTATTCATGCATTTTTAGAATATTAAAAAGGGACTAAAGGGACTTGTGGCTTTTGATTGCTGCCTAAAATTCTGAGTATTTTAGAAATTGAATACAGTATCAAAAATCAGGAACAAAAGAAGGCCAATTTCATCTGGGTAATTTCTTTCCCCACTCTTCTCTATGTTATATTACAGATCCAATAAAAATATTTTTCTTCATGCAAAACTACATCATTAACATTTGAGCGGTTCTAGGTAAAGAACTATTACACAGAAGATGAGTTTTCATTTGCCTCAAGATCTGTTGCTATGGTTACTACAGCAATTCAGTGGTAGTGGAATAAACAGCTACAGAAATTGAAATTGACCCTTTGCTATTTTTTCAAATATTTCTACTTTATTCTAAGTTGTGGGCTATTGAGTTGTGTGCTACTGACAAATGTGTGTTTGCTGATCAACGGCTAAAATAAAATGATAGAATGACTTAATATGTTCCTTTGCTACTAAGTACATCAGTTTTTTTCTTGCTTGTTACTGAGATCAATGAATTCCTTTCTGGTTGATCTTTCTTGTATCTAAGGTAGATGCTCAATTGTGAAAAGAATGTAATTTTAGGTTCACACACACAAAAAGATACACACACACACACAAAAATACATAGTAAGATATTTCAAAAACCTTTCTGCGTAATTGAAAGATATGCAAATACTATTCCAAGGAAGCTCAAACATTTATTCTTTATGCTATAGAGAAATTAAGAGGGAGAAAACTGGGTTGAAGCCACATGTTCCATAAACCAGCCCAGAATTAAACTTGCTTAAATTTAAGTGAAATTAGTGCGGGTAATGTGAGCCAGGTTACTGTAGTGGCTAAGGCATCTGGCTAGAAACCAGGAGACTGTTGGAGTTCCAGTTCCACCTTAGGAACAAAGCCAACTGGGTTAACTTTGGCTAATCATGTTCTCTCAGTCCTATGAAGGAGTCAATGGCAAACCACTTTTGAAAAGCTTTACCAAAGAAACTGCAGGGACCTGTATAGGCAGCCTCTAAGATTTGGACACAATTGAGTGGAAAAAAGAAAGTGCAGATAAATGAACTGCATTGTACCGAGGAAGAAACTGAATAAGAAACAAGCATATTTGATGGGTTAAAATAATTTTTCTGTTCAATTGTATTAACTTTAAATAAAAAGTGAAACAAAATAGTGGTTGTATATGACAAACCTACAACCAAGGACCATCAGTTGAAGAACCATTGGAAATCTCATTGTTCTGATAAAATTTGAGAAAAGCAGGCATCTTCATGTTTGGATAGCATTTCTAGCAATCCTAAAGTTCATTATGGCAGTGGTATTTCTAGTGCCTCCATATATTTTTATCCATATTTGGATACTTTCAGATAATGGATTTTTATCCCTCCTACCCAGAGCAAGCCTATTTATAAATAGGCAGCATTCAGCTGATGGATTTTCTTCCACTGCTAGTACAATTGAATTACAGGGGAGCTTTGTGATTTAATAAGATTACACCCACTTTTCAGAGGACAAAACAAATAATGTGGCCTACAAGATATGTTAAGTCATAATTTGCAAGCCCATGGTTTATATAATGCAATACAATTTGCTAGGTGCTCATCTGACCTGAGCGTAACATACTAAGTCGAAGAAGCCTAGTTTTTAATTAATATTGTTAAATCAGAACTTCAACTAACCAGATTCTCTCTGTCGATCCTCTGCTGTTCCTTCTGCCTATTGAGGGCACTGTGGTACATTTTAGGTGTTGAGCCTGAAGGTTTCTTCATGGAGGCACTTTTGTTCCTGGGTTTTGCAGAATGCTTTGTCAATTCTTTTAAGAGCCTTTGGTTTTCTCGATCAATTTGTCGTACTTCGTCATTTGTGAATGAGTAGTTTTTCCTTGATCCTAGAGAAGACTGATTCAATGCCAGTTCTTGTTGATCCTTTTTCTCTAATTGCAGAAAAGCTTTGGACACAAGTACATATTTAAGAAAACATGCAGCATGACTAGGCTTTTTCAGGATTACTTCAAAACTACAAAACCTACTACAAAACCTATTTTCAGACACACACACTATCTTTCAAATGAGGACTTCTGAGGAGCTGGTCCCCAATTCTGAAGTTGGTAACAGAAGCTTATATAACAAAATCCTCTTACACAGCCTTTCTCAGCTTTATAATCACCAAATGTGCCGGACATTAACTCCCATAATTTCCAGAGAGCATGGAAATTACAGGACTTAAACTGCAAATATATCTCAAGGATCCAAGATAAAAAGGTCTGCAGTTGTGATAAAACAAAACCCTATACAAACAAGGCAGTGCCATTTCTTTCCAAATAATTACAGTGCTCAAGTGTTTTGCACAATTCTTGCTTCCAAAAGAAACACACTATAAATAAAAACATTTCCTACAGTTATCAGAGAATTAATATACATTATAAGGCAGAGTCAAAATGAAGCATATTACAAAAATAATTAATTCTTCTGATCATTCTTAAATTTGTTTTGGAACTAGGTAATGTGAACATCAACCCCAATTAGAAATATAATAGGCATTTCTAAATAGAGCTGGTTGTTTATCCTACTCAGTACTAAATCAAATTATTCATTTGCAATGAGTTCATCCATCCTGCTTTAGCAGATTATCGGTCAACAAGAATTAAAGTAGGTGCTGACTTACATATTCACAATTTTGAGTACAGAATGGTGAGCAGGAGATGGACTTTCCCAAAATTCTGATTGCTGAAGTTTCATTACTACTCTTTGCATGTCTAAATAAGTGTGCCAGGTGGGCAGTCACATTTAAATAGTTCCAGGTACAAAAAGAAAAGAATCAGTTTGTAACAGTAAGTTGTGCACAATATTAAAATTGCCATATGTTTTTCTTTCTAAAGTGTGTGACATTTCATGTTTTGCTTCTACAAATATTGGAGATTTGAAATTCCTTGAACACATCTTGCCCATTTCTAATCTATAATCTAAGCGAATTCCTCCCTCTTGGATCATAATTAATGATCCAAGAGGGAGGAATTCACTTAGATTATTTGATTATATTTATTATTAGATGATTTGCTGTGATATACTATGTTTAAAAAGCCTTTGGCACTGATATTTAATCTCTTTCGAGTCACTACTGTACTATCAAACTTGTAAATCATTGATTCTGTAACGTAGTTTGCAGCAAACTGGTTACCGTCTGTGTGACAGATGACTTGGATAGATGAGTCCGCTGTAAAATATTTGAAAATAACTTCAATGTCAGAGAGCCTGAAATTGCTGAATGTATTTAACAGAATTATTATATCGTTGAATTTATTTTCAAAGCAAAACCTCTTGCGAAGTTGTGGTATGTACAAAAATGTTGCAGAAAGAGTTAAATGTAACAACAGGAATTGTTCATAAACAGGTCCTTCACCAATTTTAGACAGAAGACCACCAAGACTTCTAATTCACCATATTACACTGCTAAATATATTGAGGAAAGAGTTTTTGGAAAAGGAAGAGAGAGTCAAGAGTAACATGTGTAGAATGATGTTACTCAGGATTCAGAAAAAAGCATAAAACATACGCCAATTCACAATCGACAGCAGGAAAGAAAGTGGAAGTCAAGAATGCATATGGAGAACAGCACCATGAGATACTTTTGTAAAATAAGAAAGCAGTCAAACCATTGGTCTACAATAGAGATACATCCCTTTCAACTGAATGCCATTGAAAGCAAGGGGTTTGAAAGTATATGTACCGGTAATAATTATATCAAAGACACGTACCAAGAACTAAGGAATATACAACAACCAAGGAATATACAATAACGAATATAAACTTTCCGAAATAAATAATAGTTCTCTCCACATTTGCATAGTATGGAATATAGAGCTTCATACTATGCAAAATTCTACTGGTATCAGCGAATCTATTTTACACAATTTTTCCAAATTTGAGAATGTAGTAAATGTTGCAAGACACATAAAGTAGTCTGTTCCTCAATGTGTATCTGAAAATTTGGATTAAATCTATAACATCTAATACAGAGATATTGATGTAACACTTGGTTGTCATCTGATAAAGATTCAGGGGATAATTTAACAACCAGTTATGAGGTTCTCTGTGATCAATGAATCCTTACTACTTCACAGGAAAGCTGTTATAAAATCAAAATGTCTTACTCAATATGTTCTAGACTAGAGGATAAAGAAGTTATAAACGGGAAATAATCCCGTTTCACTACCATTTCCATAAATCATGTGAATGAGAACTTCATTTTTAGACAACTGCCAAGCAATCTTGATGGTTGCTGAAAGTGTCAATGCTGTTTGAAAGAGGTGCTTTAGAATGACCACAGGTCATGTATTAAGTACCTTCCATCAAATAATTAAAGCACCTGTAGTTTTTTCTGACTTATACAGCTGCTTAAGAAATTACTCTCTGCCCTTTCCACAAGGGCATGCATATATTCTGAAACAACTCTTCGTAAGAATTTGTATCATCTTAGTATAAACTACAATGTCCATGAACATCAAGATAGACAGGAACAGAAAGGATACTACTTACTGAAGTTGAAAACAATTGTCCTATAACGTCCCATTTAACCTGGGGACAAAGGACTCTCGTCTTTCAACCAGAATTGGCTTGGCCAATACACAGGAAAAAAATGTTGATATTCCTGTACTTATGCAAAATTAGGGATCAATGCTAGGAAGAGATACTTCTTGGTTACTATCCCATCATTGCAGAATATTCCTCCCTGAGAAATTCAAATGTCCTGACCTTTCTGGCTTTTTGCAATCTTGTCAAAAGGGAGCTCTTCTGGAGAGCTTTTAATTAATTAACACAGTCCCACTGCAATTGTTAATTGCAAGTGGGAAGTTGTTTTGATTTCTTTAATGGTTTTAATTCTTTTAGTTTACAAGTAATCCTTGATTTATGACTATAATGGAGCCTGCCCATCATAAATGTAAGTTGTGATGGTTGTAAAGTGAGTCCTCCACATGACTGACCTTATTTTTGATTTTTGTTGCAGTCATTAAATGACTGCTATGGTTGTTAAGTGAACCAGTGGTTCGCTGTAGATAGGTGTTGCCAAAACTAGAAATAAATACCAGTTTTTGACAAAAACTTTGCAAAATGTGGTCACTCAACTATGGGACACTACAAATGGTCATAAATGCAGGCAGGTTATTGACGGCGTGAAATGTGGCCATGTGACCACCAAGGGGGACATCACAACTTTGAAGTCAAGCCATAAGTATTCCCGGGGAGATCCATGTAACTTCAAATGTTTGTTAAATAACCAGATGTAAGTCAAGGACTACCTGTATATTGTGTTGTGGATTTTTTATTTTTATAAATTGCTGAGAACATAAGATTGTAGTTTAAGCATTTATTCAGTATATAAATGAGTTTTATTTTGCCTAAGCTTTAATGAAGAATTAAAACACGATAAAACATAAAACATGCTATGCATTTATGCTTTAACTAATAGCAAATCAAGTACTGTTGAACTGCTTTTTTCATCAAAACTATATAGTAGGGCTACAATAGCACAGTACTATTCAAGGAGTAGAGATTAGGACAATACTTGAAATTTGTGGGTATCACTGTTAAAAATATAATTGTTTGGCAGACTGAATAGTGGAGATTCTTTCAGAATGGTTACAAGTATCCCACTCCACATCTTTGAAAAAATATTTAGTCTCTGCAAATAGCTAGTCGGGTATCTACTGTATATCAAATTGCACAGGAAGAAAGAATGGAAGTAATAATATAGTTCAGAAGTACCTTTTTGTAAAACAGTGCCACCAAAGCATGTTAACAACAACACAGATAGCAGTATTATAAATATGGTCTTGAACTAATCTGTTCATCCTTCTTCCTCCAAAATGGCTTTAAAAAACCTGAAAGTTAGCTTTTATGTCTCTAAACCAGAGGTCTTCAAATTTAGCAACTTTAAGACTTATGGACTTCAACTCCTAGAATTCTCCAGCCAGCATAGTATAAGCTGGTTGGAGAATTCTGGGAGTTTAAGTCCGTAAGTCTTAAAGTTACCAAGTTTGGGGACCCCTGCTCTAAACTCATCGGGACTGTGGATTATTTTATATACAATCTGTGAAACATGGCAGTTTCAAACTAGAAATTATGAAATTGGCTTGTTATAATTAACCATTTAAGATTAACCAAATTAACAGTAACTAATATGAAAAAGAATTTAAAAAGGAATGGGACTATACAGACTGGAGGTACTAAAAGAAGCCTCTGCAATCTTACTGTTTAGTCCATTTATTAACATATCGTGTTTCCCCCAAAATAAGACCCTGTCTTATATTTTTTGAACCCTGAAATAAGTGTTTGGCCTTATTGCCATGCACTCAAAAGCCCGACAGGGCTTATTATCAGAGGATGTCTTATTTTGGGAGAAAGAGGGTAGCTATGGACAGCTTCTGCTACATGAACAATGAACAGATTCTCAACTTTAAATTCTCAAATTGACAGAACCTGGAAATATCATTTAGGGACAGAACTTAGTTTAAACTGCTTGTGCTGTCTCCTTCTCTCCTATGTGTCTCAATTCTATATTAAATAGAAGTTAGCACAATTAAATTTAAAGTACATGCTATAGGGTTATTACAAACAAATAGTAAATAAAACCACTGTGGCCCAGGGGTGATGATTTTATTAGATACATTTTATGATAAACATCTGGATTATGAAGTTATTTTTTTGCTAGCTGAAATCATTTACCTGTTTGGCATTTTTCTTTAAATAGATAATTGATAAATCATGAATTCGTTTCAGCAATTATTTTTAATTAGTGTCTGGGTATGTAAATTGCTACAGTATTTAAAATTTGATTTCAGCCATTTTGCTCATCATATTGCTATGGCAGCCTCTAATAAGCATAATGAGAAAAGCTAAATAAATAAATGTTCTAGAGAAGAGAACATTTATTTATTTAGCTCTTCTCATTATGCTTATGATTCTAAATGGAAAATAGTCCTGTTGGTGAAATTCAGCACTTTCACTATCATCTCCATAAATCTTGTGTATGAGAACCTTAGTTTTAGACAACTGCCAAACAGTCTTGAGAGTTGCTGAAAGTGTCAATGCTATCTGAAAGAGCTTTAAAGCTGAAGAGTTAGGTGGGATTCAATTTGCCCATCACCCCATCTCTCTAGCGTAGAATTTGTGACCATGCTGAAGATTATTTGAGACTCAGCTGGATTTAGATATTGGAGAGAATATTCGTAGCTCAGGTTGTAAGTTTAGGCAGAGGTTCGTCCTCCGACCTTGCTGCATGGCTCCTAGACATTTCATAATCCAACTAGGTAACATCTTCAGCTAAATAACATTTTCAATCAACCATGTTACCTGGTTTGGTAACAAAACGTTCATGAGCCAACAAACATTCATGAGCAAGCTTGGAGGACAAACCTCTGCCTAAACTCAGCTTAAGTGCTGCTAACTCAGCTGGTGCACCTTGGCTCTCCATGGGAAAGCAGCAACAGAAATGTTTTCATTCTTTCTATTCTGATGCTTCATGAGATGTCCAATGGTGGCATCTAACCCATCATGCTCCTCATCCCTTTGAATCTTCCCAAAGAAAGGCCAATGCTTTCTGACCTTGACTATGGTATTTCTCATTTGTCAGCAAAAAGAACCTTTGCTACAGAAAATGTGGTGACCTAAGACAATCTTTTTATAATATTAAAATTCAATTTTGATATTGAAATGAGGAGAAACAGCTACATGCTATTTAAATATTAAAGAATAACTTACACATCTCAACCCTTCATTGCTTGATGCCTCTCTATATAGAGAATGTCTTCTATATTAGAATGCTTTAGCTTTCTGCAATGGATAAATTACCCCCGTCTTGCTCTATCATACAACCCTATGGAGTACAGTTGGAAATACATTGTTTAGTACTTGAGACATAATAATTCAATTTAAAAAAATGTAAGTAAAGACCTCAAACCCCAGATTAAACAACACTTCTTTTAAGAGTAATGAACAACTTCTAACATTAACATATACCAAAAAGCATTAAAAATATATTTTGTGAACCTCTGACCTTCTCTATAAACAATGCTGTGGACAAAAAAAAAATCTTATCAAAGACCAGCAGGTCAACAAACAGGTTATTTTCTATCTTTGTGTGTGTGTGCAAAAAATGTGTGGGTGGGAATGCTAAATATAAGAATTCTTCAAGAAACTGACTCAGCCACTCTAATGCCATCTTCATTAAATGGATTCACTCTTTTAATGTGCTGCCCAGTTCCAGATTAGAAAGGAGATAAATTTACTTTCTCTGTGGGTGGCTGTTAGCAATTTTTAAGCTGTTACCCAAAATGTCCCAGGAAGGAGACTTTTCTTTATTAATAATAAACTGATAGGCTGAGTCTGGATGAAAAAACTTTTATTTTAGCATTGACCTAGTGAAATAACTTTCTTTCAGGCATGTCAGAAATGTTCCATTTCTTAACCTTATTAAAAAAATCTACAATATATAAACTATAGATTCATAGAGTTCATGTACTGATGAATGAAGGTCTTGTTTGATATTCAATAGAGAAAATGTTAACATCAATCCAGAATTGGTGTCATAACAACCTAAATTGAGGCGCCAGAATATAGAGGAAAAACAAATTTATCAATTAATTTAAAATTCACAGTGTCAATGAAATGATAAATGTTGCTCTAGATATAAAAACCGCCAATGTAGACAGCCACAGAAATTTAAAGATGCTAAGCCTGGACATCATACAGGCTGCTATATTTGATGCCATTTTCCCCCTTTAAACCAGTCCCTGAATTTGCTGGTAATTCCTTTTGCAGGACTATGGCATTTATTAGAGAGAACTAGAACAGCTTGTTCCTAAACTCTAATATATAATATCTGACTGAAAAAGACAAGAGATGTATATACATAGACAGCTATGGTAATTCCAAATAATACTGAAAGGACTGCAATTAGACAATATTCAAAAGATTGTTTGTGGGAAAAGAGATCTTAAACTATATTAAAAAAAATCTGACAGTATCCCATACATCTTCTCTTTTACGCTCTCCTTAAAGTTCTAAACACTTACCCTCTTTGTTTTTCTCACCTATTTTATTTTCTTTCAACACAGAGAGAAACAGATACACAGATACCGTATATCAGTTTTAATAACATGAAGAAATCCTGCTTCCAGCTCATCAACTCTTGAAACATTTCTGACTGCCAGCCTGCCTTAATAAAGAATCTGCTTACATCAGCAATACATCACAATACCTTTCTACAAGACTTCTCATATCAAGTGAAGAACAATTAAATGGGACAAAGTATTTGAAGATCCATTTATTGATTTTAAATTCACAGTCAAATTTATGGTTAATAGCATTAGTTTTTTTAAGGTTCTTTAAAATGTAACAACTTAGTAAGTGCATAGTAAGTTGATTTGGTCAGACAACGGCTATTTACAGTTGTAAGACAAATATTTTGGACTGAACCCAAAAAACAACTAGTAACTACTGCAGGTTTCTCAATTCTATATTGAGAATTCTTGTCACATTTTAAATTAACTGAACCTTTTGGTTTCTTTCAGGGATAGTCCTCTAGATTCTGTTGCATCATCTAGACATAATTAAGTATGAACATTAGGATTTTCAAATCTTTGAAGTTTCATTTCAATGAAGATTTGAGTAAAGCAATCCATTAAAGCACTGTGCCTCAAACTGGAGGGCTTGAATGGCTGTGGTGGTTCAACTGAACAATGGGTTTTTTTGGCATGCACAGGTCTCTGAGGAAAGACCAGGGAAACAGCTTTCACTTTAGTGCTTTGCAGAGGAAGAGTATCTCATCTCTTTGACACACTTTACCACAACAAGGAAAAGTGATGCATATCAGGAAAGTGAATCAACTGAGATCTTTACAGGCATAATGAATAACAATTGCCATATTAGATTAAATCAGTGCCAGTATAATTAGGTCTACCCAGATGTTCTTCTTTCCATTATATGAAGCGCTGGGAAAGGAGAATCAAATAGTTTTTGCAAGCTATAAATCTGATCGTTTAGGGCAGGGCTATCAAACTCGTGCTGTCACGTGACGTATTGCGACTCCCCCCTTTGCTAAAATGGGGGTAGGCATGGCCAGCACGTGACTCATCTGATTTGCGGGCCGCCAGTTTGACACCCCTGGTTTAGGGGAAACACAATCTCTTCCACAAAATGTTAAGAAATTACATTTCCAAAGTCTACTGACCTCAATTTATCTAGATTAAATTTCAACTACTTCTAGTTCCTCCTTATCCAACTTATTATTAAAATCAAATAATATTTCAGAAAAGTTAATGATTCCTAACAAAGAGTAATAGAGCTGAGAATCATCAAATTCTGAATAATCTCAATGATGATTTGATATTACCCAATGTGCAAGAAAGTAGACCGTAGCCAAGAACGTTAGTGCTGAATGATGGTCTCACAGTACCATCTTTAGAGAACCCAATATTAAAGATGACTATTTTTGCTATACAGTATTGCTGAAGCCCAATCCCAGAGTTGTAATATTTTCAAAGTAAACAGTACTAAAAGTTTTCAAAAAGTCCAGAACTAAAAGACCCTCCTCACTAAGTCACGATGTAGATTATTCACCAAAATGACCAGAGCAATAAATTTAAACTCAAGGCCCAACTGAAATGCATTTATAATCAAATATACCTCAAACTATAACAGTTTTAATTGAATAAAAGACTATTACTGCTCCTTATATAAGATACATGCTCTTCCAGCCTTTATTTCTCCTTTTTCCCTATCTAAAAGTAAAATAGTACCAGATGAGAAATCTCTGAGAGGTTGTGATGGTAATGTGGAAATGATCTTGGGGTGGGGGCAGCATAGGTAGTTAAGAGGGAGTTTAGCCCACCGCTGCCTAAATGACAAGAGAAAAAAACTTAGAAAGAAACCTCTCTTAATTTATCAGCCATGGTGGCGCAATGGTTAGAGTGCAGTACTGCAGGCTACTTCTGCTGCCTGCCTGCAATTTGGCAGTTCAAATCTCACCAGGGTCAAGGTTGATTCAACCTTCCATCCTTCCGAGGTGGGTAAAATAAGGATCCAAATTGTTGGGTGCAATATGCTGACTCTGTAAACCGCTTAGAGAGGGTTCTAAAGCACTGTAAATCGGTATATAAGTCTAAGTGCTATCAGGCAGTAGAAGAGACCGCAGGAGATTTGTACTTTCAGACATGCAAGAGTCATAGTAATGTAGCCTTACTATGAATTAGCTCATCTGCTGTTTCTTGTCTGATCTACCTGACAGAGTTCTATTAAAAAAACAAAAGAACCTCAAAGCAAATTGTTCACAGCACATCTATCAAGTCCTCTGGCTCCCAAACTAGTAATCCTTCCATACGTGACACAGAAATACCAGTATTGATTTTACACAGGTGATACTTTAATATCTTTCCCCAAAACTAGATGTCATATTTATAAATAAAAATTATTTAATGCTCAATGGTGCATCCAAAGCTTTAGATGCAACAGTGGATGGAAGAGCTACAGCAGCCAAATGTATTCCGTATCATGACAGTCTCCAAGTGTCTGAAGTAAAAGATGTGGTCATAAAGATACATTTTCGTTTGGATATCCATTTGAACTGAACGCTGTGCGTGTGATTAACCATGCCCAGCTTCATTTGAAAAATACATAACTTATTATAGGAAGTTTTAAACTAAAAGTTGTGCTTGATTTATTTCAAGTCACACATTTTTACTTATATTACTATGTCTAGAAAATATAAAGTAAGTGTAA
The DNA here is from genome assembly GCA_027560375.1 of Imantodes cenchoa. Taxonomy (NCBI): domain Eukaryota; kingdom Metazoa; phylum Chordata; class Lepidosauria; order Squamata; family Dipsadidae; genus Imantodes; species Imantodes cenchoa. Next base: position 399,469 of record JANHGD010004112.1, on the reverse strand, counting down.
AGAATGCATGAGTGAATAGTGAACATATTTTTCATATTCAAAGCAATCCATCAATCCATCCATCATCCAAGATACTATATTGGAATGCATTTACAATGAAATAATAAGGAGAAAAATGATATTGAAGAATAAAAAGAAAAGGTTATTACCTTTCAAAAGGTTATTCAAGTCCATAGCTTCATGTAGTACCTTTTGAAGACATTTGTGATCTACCTCAGGTTCTAATGAGAAAAAAGTATAAACAGGTATATTAAGTCTAGTGCTGCTGTCATGTATATGCTTTAATAAGTTCTGCAAACTTACCATATAAGTCCTGGCTCACATTTTCTTGTCTTTTAACCTTTAATTTCTTATCATTAGATGCTGTCACTTCAAAAGATTGGATGGGACTGATATCTGGGGTTGACAGAGGAGTTACATCAGTAACTGTATCTTCAGACTCTTCTGTGTGGTCACCCAATTTTGATTTTACTTCCACTGACTTTTTTCCTTGGCTTGACTGTTGTTCTGATGAAAGAAGTGGTGATCTTATGTTTTTCTTTTCTGAAGAACATGATGAGTCTGACAGGCAACCATCAGATCCTGTGTCTGAATAATCTGTATCAGAACTAGAAGATGGGGAAGAGGAGGAGGAGGAGGAACTAACATTCCTATTAACCTTTGTACCATTAGGCTGTTTAGAGAATTTATGTCTAACTTTCTGATTTCTGCCATCATCACTGCTGTCTTCTTCATCTGTGTAGTAATTTTCTTCACATTCTTTCTCTCTCAGGGGAATTTGCACTGGAATGTTTTCATGAAGGATTTGTTCATTTTGTGCCGTGATTCTATCAACTGGATCCTCCAGATTTAAAGAAGCTAACAAAGAAAGAGCATTATTTGAATTATGAGCAGCACTTCCTAACATGTGTTCCTTTTGATATTCTGCCTGTTCAGCTTGCTTTTCTTCCCCAGTAGTGTTATCCTCCATCACGTTGGCTTCCTGTTTCAAATGACAATCATCTGTAACTGAACCTTTTATTTGTGCAGACCCAGAATTTTCCATTGTATTTATTTTTGTTGTTGCTCTGTCTTTCTTCACCTCTTCTTCAAAATCACTATCAAAGAAAGAATGATCCACTTCACAATCAGATATATCTTCATATCGGTCCATACTGAAGTCAATACTGCTTAAGTGTTTTCCCTACAAATAGAAAACTGGAATTATTATACCAATCACCGGAAGAAAAATCTTTTTCTAACCTTTTATTTCAGCAAATCTTTTCCCCCAAATATACATTTTAACTTATCATCTTCAAGCAGCAGCAGCAATTAATGCAATATTTTATTGTTTCCTTTGATACAATCACAAAACCCAAATTGTTTTAATACTGTTCAATAGTAGTTGTATATATTGAAAATAAGTTTTGTAGATTTACTAACTTTGAACAACTACGTAATTTAAAATACTGGTAACACTAATTATTAAAACCAAATAATATTATGTAAATACATTAATTTAGAGATAGAAATAAAAATCATAGATGGATTATATAAATTTAAAATATCAGAAGCAATGCAGATGTTTAAGGAGACTTGGAAATAAAAACAAAAATATACTCCCCAGTTTGGTACCTTAACTTTTTCAAAATTGAAAAGAGAGGGAATAATTTCTTCTTTCCTCTAAAAGGTTTGTGTGGCTATCTGCACCCTCTGTTATTGACTAAGTCATTTAATTTGCCATCTGACACAATGTATAGATTTTTATACCACCTAGCCTGGTAAGATCCCATCTGGTCCTAGTAAAAATAATGCCCAATATGGCTGTTATATTAAAACAGTATACTACCATATTAAGGAAAATAAACCTTTATCACAATACTTGTGTTCCATTAATCTGCAATAAAAATGGACATCTATGTTCCATTTAGAACAATATGCCAGTACCTCCAGTTGATATTTTAGTTGGAGTATTACCATCCTTTAGACATTTTATCAATTAGTTCCTAAAAAGTTGCTCAGTTGAATAAAATAACAGGAGTTTTTCAAGACTTGTGTTGAAGCAGGCTCTCACCTATGGAAGCTTATGATCACAATAAAATAATCTTTGAGATACCACTGTGCCTCCTTTCAATCCAGTTGCACGTTAGGCAGCTCACACTGGAAAATTACCTGGACCCATTGCTACAGCTTCACTGAGTCAGTGATATTTGAAGGAAGCTTCATATTAATTCATTAATTGCTATGTCAAGCAATAATAAATTATGTCTCTCTACTTCAGTTGCTATGACACTGCTGTGAGCTGAGCTGTGATTTTTTTTTTCAAGACAGGAATATTAGTCATGGCACTAAACTCAGAATATATGTTTAATATATTCAGGAATAGGCAGGAGATTATTTCTGGATGTTGACAATAGTTTGCCAAAAGCTTCTTTCCTTCTCAATTGTTTATAATAGCAACAACAAACAATCTTGTACTCTTGTCCTACACTGGGTTTAAGACTGTTAATCAATAGTAACTCAGATACAGATTTTCATCCATGCAAGTAATCCCAGGGCATGCCTGATCCATGGAGTACAAGACATACCTGGATCTCCCCTCCCCCCCCCCAATATTATTATTTTGTATACAATTCTATTGATTGTACTAAGAAAAGCACTATTACATTATCCCTAATTACATCATAGTTACTTTTCATTTAACCTAATACATCTACTACTTGTCCAAGAACTCTATTCTAGGTTGCCTATATTTAACAACACATTTTTGTAAACTTCTCCATATAGAAACTACTTAGTGTAAGTAACACAATGCTATTGCTCCTAATATTTGTTCTTTGGTTGCAGGATCTGCTTGTGTGTGTGTGTCCCCCCCCCCCTTCATTTAGTAACTATAGCAAAGCTTATCAATGCTTGATATGACACGAGTGAGGAGGGTGTGTTGCCTTTTTCAAACAGGATTTGTTGTGGAGCCTTGTTTGAGTGATCAGAGTGAAGAGGGAATGACTAGGCCTGTACGTTAAGTGCACAGAATAGCATATTAAAATAAAAATAATAAATAAAAAAAAAATGATTAGGGCAGAGGGAATGACTAATTATAGGTGATCAAGCTGCCTTGCATGCTTAAATAAAAATAGAAAAATAGAATCAGACCTTAAACAATACACCATCTGTCTACTCTACTGTAGATAACAAGGTAAGTTTCCAAATATGCATACATGCTTCCCACATATTTCTATTATTCTTCGGAAGTACAGCTACTTTTTATTGAGCTGTATATAAGCATAGATGGATTTTTAAAAATTTGGTTTCAAAATATAGTATATACTTCCGCTATCATTTAGTATTACCAATTCAGTTATGAACTATATTATTTTATTACTGAATACTGAATATTTTCAAGTGGGAAGATGAAATTTCTTCCTCCCCACCCATAGGTATCTGCAAAGTATGATTAAAAAAGGTTAAAATGGCAACTATGATGATGCAATTAAACTCCACTGGATTTTTTAAAGGTATGTTGCAATGCACATAAAAACAGGCAAAAAATTTGACTGTATCATTATGTTTGCCGTCTTACTTTTTTAACCACATTCTGCAGACACCTATGCATTCCACATATTTTGATAATTTAAAGAATTTGAAATTAAAATATAACTTGGTATCATTATAGAGCACTGCATATACCTCTGCTGATATGACGCCTACACAATACTACAGAAAAAGTTATTTTTCTGTCTCCTTGGAAATGTAACACTCAGAAGCAATTGCATTTAAAATTAAATTTGCACCTTATGATAACTGCTGTGTAGGATTGTTGAAGAGAGGGAGGAAGGCTTTGGAGAATACAACTATTTGGGTATATGTATAGGAGATAGTAACACAACTGCAGTTGTCATGACAAATTTAGTTAATGTTTAATCAATCTGACCCAGGAGTTAAGGAATGAGACAGACAGTGATTCTCAAAGTGTGGTCTGGATCCCCCTGAGATCTATGGAGATAAATATTTTAAAATCTTTGTTTTAATTTCTACCATGTTTCCCCAAAAATAAGATCCTGTCTTATATTTTTTGAACCCCGAAATAAGCGCTTGGCCTTATTTTTGGGAGGTATTATTTTGGGGCGCGTGGAGCAAGACTGGGCTCCTCTTGCCGTCTTATCTGATTTCCAGTTCTGTCTCCCTAACCCTAACCAGAGGAAATGGCGGGGACCGGCTGAGCATGCATCTAAATATTTTTGGGGAGGGTTTATTTTCGGAGGATGGCTTTTTTTCGGGGAAACACGGTAATACAGTAAATATTGATAGATACAACCCACATAAACTCTGGGGGAAGTTCAATCATTGTTAAGAAGGCAGAGGGTACTGAGACTGAAATACTTGAGAACCTCTGATACAGATAAATGACAAATGTTTATCTGTTTGGTAAGTCTTCTTTCCGTACTGTTATAGCCTATTATTTCAGATTTTTAAAAAAGAGAAAGTCTGTGTTTAAACCTCTGTTGAAATTTTGCTCTTGAGCCATTCTCCACAACCCATCCTCTGTGTAGGAAACTTCATTACTCAGGAAAAAAGCTTTCTCTAACACATATTGCTTTGCTAGGGCAGAACTGTCATTTCTGTTGTTCTCACCACTTCACATCAAGACAAGACACAAGGGAGATAAACCAATCTGATGTTTTGGGGAAAGGATCACAACAAGCAAACAGGCGATTTTACTCTCTCAGAAGGTGAGGAAAGGAAGAAAAACATTTACCCCTAGTAAGGTATATTTTTCCTTCCATCCAGTTTTTTCTTGCAAGAAGCTATAATGGACTAAGCCAGGGTACCGGCTGAGGAATTGTGAGAGTTGAAGTTCACAAATCTTAAAGTTGCCAAGGCTACAGACCCCGGGGTCTAAGGAATTAAAAACGATATGCATATTGAAACGGTAATGAGTTTGCTCTACTCCCATGATCTACAAATGACTAGAAGAGATCTCACTTAGAATTGGCAAAGTGCTTATTTTTGCATTGAATTCATGCACTGCATTAGGACATGATTTGCACTGTATTAAATAAAATATAATTGCACGCGGTAGGTAGCAGAATTAATTTAGCTTAGGCAACCCCCCCAAAACGCGCCTTATTGCAAAACCCAGTCATCTTTTGCTCAAGGGAATACAGCCCCCGAAATACAAGCCTTCTAAGAAAACACCCGAGGCAAGAGCTGTCCTCAGTGTGTCCTTACAACTCACTTTTTACGACAAGAGAGGCAAGTTTGAGGCTCAATTTGGAACAATTAGTCGTAACGGCGCCAATAACAAATCAGATCCGCACCGAGCCCTCAGCTTCTTCCGCAGTTTCACCAAAAATACCTGACGGCCCCCACATCTGTTCTAAGACCGAGTATAATGCCCGTTAGTTGCAAGTTGCACGCGTAAAAGAAAACTTTTTTAAAAAAATTAAAAATGTAACTCTTGCTAGCTCAGATAACTAAGCCATAGGATACCAGCCACGTGCAACAGATCTGCTGCATTCAGGGTGGCTATTTACGCACCAGGCAGCCCCTCCGAGCAAAGGGGAGGAAGGTCGCCCCCTCTTCTCTGATACTGAGCTAAACGAGCTGCCCCTCCATTCCGAAATGGCGATGCGCCTGTATCGATTCTCCTTCGCGGAGGGACGATTGGGCCCCTCACCCCGCCACGAGCCCCAGTTAAGGCTCTGGCCGGGGATGGGCTGGAGACTCACCCGCAGCCGGCAAAAAGGAAGGCGTTTTGCGCGCGCTCTCCGCAGTTCTGCTGTCTCCCGCAAAAGCGAGCCCGGACTCTGCCTCCCGCGCTGTGTTTGCGTAACCAGGAAAGGGAGGGATAGAAGAGATGGAAACCAACATTTCCGTCTCTGTGTTGGCCCGCCCAGGTTTCCTTTCCGTGCAGCAGGGGGGAAACGCGGAGTGTTGGTCGCTGGAGATGAGGCAAAGCGGGTTCGCCAGCGAACCCAAACCGGCATCATCCCATGTTTGCCTCAGCCTTACAAATCTTCGCAAATAACCTTTGTAAATATTTGTAAACATTTGCTAGACCAATTCTCGAATACAGCTCACCTGCCTGGAACCCGCACTGCATATTGGATATCAATATAATCGAGAGAGTCCAAAAATATTTCACAAGAAGAGTCCTCAACTCCTCTGCTCGCAACAGAATACCTTATTCCACCAGACTTGAAATGTTGGGCTTAGATAGCCTAGAACTTTGTCGCCTTTGATCTGACCTAAATGTAGTTCATAAAATCATCTACCACAATGT
>JANHGD010004112.1:325671-339374 GCA_027560375.1 Imantodes cenchoa | reverse complement strand
AGAATTGGGTGGCATACAAATCTAATAAAACTATAAACTATAACTAAATTTCATGATACTAACTAGCCTATACTATCTAAATACAGGGAATACAAAAAGTCATAGACTATTATGTAAATTACATTAAATGTTTAAATTGTTTGCCATTTTCTTCTAAACACTCACTTGTTTGACTTCATGACCTTTCAATATTCCTTGGTACAATTACATTTTCTTTGATATTTGCAAATTATGATGTGATGGTCTTCTTTAGATTGTCTGACCCGATGTGGCCTGACTTTAGTTATACCGTGTGTGTGTGTGTGTGTGTGTGTGTGTCTTTTGAGAAAGGGAAAAGTAGGTTAAAACATTTTTTTTAATGCTTTCCTCCAAGACAAATTCGTGACACTGTAAATTGGATCTTCAGTGAGCCAATGCTTGTGTACTATATCAATATATTTCGAGATGCATTTTGGCCAAATGGGAAACTGGCATCCAGCACAAAACCTATAAGTGAACAGCAAAGTAAAGAAACAAAACAGAAAGCACAGCAGAAATTACTTGAAAACATTCCAGGTAAGATATTCTGACATTATTTCAAAATTAAAACATTAGTCTTTTGTTTCAAATTTTTATCAAGATAAACTATTAAGTTTATCAGGAGATAAAATATAAGAAAATAAAAATAGTGAGAAAATGTGGGAGGAAAAGGGAAAAAGAAAGAAACATTGACTTCCCATTCTTATGAATGCAGTAGAACAGGATAATAACATTGCAGTCTCAACTTTTTACTTTTACATGCTAGCATATATGTTCTTTGGACGGTAGAAGTCAAATTTGATGAACAAACCTGTTTAAGTAAATCTTCTCCTTGGCCATCTAATAGCAATAGCACTTAGACTTATATACCGCTTTACAGTCCTCTCTAGTGATTTAGAGAATCAGTATATTGCTCCCAACAATCTGGGTCCTCATTTTACTGACCTCAGATGGATGGAAGGCTCAGTCAACCTTGAGCCAATCAGGATCGAACTGCTGGCTGTCAGCAGAGTTAGCCTGCAATACTGCATTCTAACCACTGTGCTACAATGGGTCTTCCATGGTATTGGACTTCAGAGTGAGGAGAAATAATTTAGATGACAGAGTACAGGAACTAGATATAGTTGGACTTCCATCTTTCTTTTTATTCTATTATAGTAGTTAGACTTACTATTTTGTTGGCATTTCACCCAGCTTGGATCTTTATATCATTACGCTACTATGGATATATTCCTATTTCATTATACACTGTCTTTTTAGATTATATTTCTTCATAAATGGTTGAAAGTATTAAAATCAGAGTCAAACATTTTTTTGTAAATGCTTCTTTCAGACACTCTCCAAAGTCTCGTTGGACAGCAAAATGCTCGCCATGGTGTAATCAAAGTGTTCAATGCACTACAAGAAACCAAGACCAATAAGCATCTTCTTTATGTGAGTTTAACTCAAGGCTGTGGGGTTGCTTGTTATTTAAAATGGATTCTTTCTTAGATCTTAGAAGCTTCCCTGTCTAATATACTGTTTCATAGAACATTTTTTAAAACTTGGAATGGGAGAAATCCACTTAAGAGAATACAAAGTTCACACTTTGTTTTCTTCAATTTCTCCTCCTTCTCTAGCTGGGTAGTAGCTGAAGCAATGGAAGGAAATGGGTTAAATCAAATTAATTATAACAATATTTTACTAATTCTTGAGATCTCCTCAATCATAGTAGATCTAGTAGTAGATCTAGAGGTCTCTGTTGTCAGTTAACACCAATATATGATAACAATGTGGCGCTCTACCATGCTTGAATCACCTGGAAAATGAGAAAATGCTGGACAGCAGTGTACACACATGCAATCGTACATATTGTGTAATTGGTGTTACACTTGGTGTTACACGGAGCAATCCCATTCCAGAACAGAGCGCTTTCTGTCTCATTATTGGGAGACCTTTTCATTATAGTTTCCTACACAAAATATTCAGATTCATTTATTTAAAGTTGGTTGCAGATCAGGAAACACGCTGGGCTGGGCAATAAAAGCTTTGACCTTATTTGTAATGCTTAGACATCCAGCCTTCCTGTAACCCCTAAATTGTCCTTTCTGGGATTCCCAAGATGTCTCTTCAGAAGCAGTAAATTGTGCTTCAGTCCTTCAATTTATACTGTGATATTTGATGTTCTAATGTCAATATAGAAATAAAAAAACACATTTTAAATTTTTCTTCTTCTAGGTATTATTGGAAATGCTGCTACTTGAAATGTGTCCTGAACTGCGAATTCATTTAGAGAAGGTTAAAGCAGCTCAGGTTTGAATGTTCAGGTGAATTAGTAAGAAGAATGTCTGTTGGTAATAATAGACATTAAACATTTCCCTCTTTTCCATAGAGGGTTGACTGAAAACTTCTGAGAATTTGTATATTTTTCTTTTTTTTTAAGATTGACACAAAGCAAAGAAAAGCAGACTTGAAAAGAACAGATGATAGGGTAGAATGCCAGCAATGTGTAGTTTCTGGCTTTTATTTAACTTGTTATATGAATAAATCTCTTTAAGATACAGATTGAAATGTGAATGTTAATATAAGATATATGAAATATAAAATATTTTAAACATTTACAAAAGGCATTTTGCTTTAGTGATATCTTAATGGATGTTGTACAGTTATTTTTTTCGCTGAGGATACTGACTGTTCCTCTATTTTCTTGTGTATTGATGAGCCTTGTTGTGCAATATATGTAAAGATACTGTGTAAATTTTACTGCTTTTATTTTTACCAAAGATTTTCCATAGTTTGCAGCCTTTGTAAGCAATAAATTATAAAAGTAGAGTGCACTGCTTCATAATTACATCTCTCATTACAGTTTGAAAGTTGGAGTGCTGTTTCAGAGAACTGTATTTATTTGTTTGAACATAACAACCAAAATTTAGCGTTATCTTGAAATACATTGAGTGAATCAGCCTTAAGCAGGATATAAATATCTTATCATTCTAATAGATTGAAGTGCAGTTAAATCACTCAGCCCATTTTGATGTTCTCCAGGGTATGTTTTTTGTAAAGTATCTAAAAGGGCTATTACACCCTTATTTAATTTGATGTCAAGGTTGCCAGTTTAGCCATTTAAAGAACAGATAAGAGAGCTGTTAAGTTGTGGGTAGAGTAGCAGTTTCTATTCTGAACTTACTTTATTAATGTGTCATACTAACAAAATTACAGTATTTTCAGACATGGATGTCTCAAAGACAGTATTACCAATAGGGTGTAAAGAAAAGAGCCACAATCCAGCAAATATGAGACAAGTTGATCTTTTTATGTTTGTTTTTTTAAAATCTTAACAATTCACACATTAAGCAAATTAGCTTGTTCTTTTTAACAGCAATGAACCTTATGCTATGATTTTAAATACACAGATGTGTTGCAATGCATATTATGGTAATTACTAATCCAATGCATAAAGGCCTGAATTATAATCTACTTTTTTCTGCAATGTATTATCTATATATCACCATTGGTAACCTATGTCTACCAAGAATTTCAGGGCTTACTGATTTCAAGTAATTATTCAAAATGGTCTAATAGTACAGATTGATTTAACTATATGCAATTTTTTTAACCTTTTTCAGCAACTATGGAAGAATGTTTTAGGAAGTCAGGGCTTTTAAAGAATGTTTTAAATTTATTTTTTAAATTAGTTATACATGTGTACATTGCTAATTTGGTGTTCTCAGTGTTCTTTCTAATGTGCAATGAAATGTTTTTATATATATTGGGCAAACTTTTTTCATACATTTTATAGTAATAAAAAATAATTACTGTGACATAAGCCTACTAAATCAGTATACAACTTGTTAAAACTGTATCATCTTAGGCAGTATAGCTAAGTAGTCTATATTTCTTCAAGATAACTGAAGTATTCCTGGCGCTTTGATATTCAGAAACTGAAAGCACTCTGATGTGACAAATACTCAAGGTTTTCCTGGGGTTTTTTGGAACCATTTTTTTTAACCTAAAAGACAGAATCCATATAAGCTGCGTGAAGCTATGTAATAGACTGGCCACATTTTCCTTTTGTTTGTGTCCAATCTGACAGTGCATCATAAATAAATAATAGGTTTTCTGTATTTTTCTGTCATTTTCTTCAGCATCTGAAGATGCCATGTGCAGGATTACCTATAGTGATTTATATTCTTTATCAGTATATGAAATAAGCTGCTTTAAGTTAATGAATACTTTGTTTGTTTTCTTTGAAGTGTGTTTATGCTTCCTCTTTATCCCTTATCTCATTCTATAATGATCTTGTTTGAAATCAATTTTTGAGAAATTGCATTCTCTAAACCTCATGATTATGGCAGAATTTACACTTAAGGCAAGGACTAGAGGCTTTCTTTTTCTTCTGAGAGGCTAGCCAAACTTTTTTCACTATAACTACAAATATCACAAGAAATATTATGGAAGGCGGAGTATTGACATAGCACACCGCCTTAACCAAGGATAGCTGATTGCAAATGCCTTCAGAAATGTACTCAATGATCATCAGTCAACTTTTATTATATTAACAGAATTAAATAATAACTTTACAAAGTAATGGTGTAACTTAAAGAAATGTATATGCATTACTCTGAATGAAGAATAAGGGAGACAAAAGTTTGTTCACGTTAATCAGAACCTGAAAGAAACGTGTTACTTAGATTCAGTGAAATAATATTCTAAATTCTCCCATGATTTGCAGTCAGCTCAAGATCAGCAGCTAAAGCAGGATCCAATCGACATGCCTTTAAAAACAGACAAAAATATATTCTAAAAAATTAAATTGATCTTGTTTGTCTTCTACAAGCTCACTGTGCTAATAGATATTGTTTCCTAAGCTTCCTTGGGTTAAATCATGAAACTAAAAATACACTTTTGATCTCCTTAATCTTCTATTTCCTTTTTAAAAATCTCTCAAAGTAAACTGATATGGCAAGGTAGCTTTCCCATATGGAACATCTATCACGGAAAAAGTTAAACTGAACTCTTTAATTGCCAGATGTTTAGACTGGATTTGGCATTTTTGTTCATTTATCAACTTCTTCACAGGAACCTAGGATAGGCACATGTTTAACAATATTAAAAGCATTGTTATTACTATTCTTGGATTATAAATTCACTGCATTATTGCTGTAGTCGAAGACTGGCAATTGGTTATTTTATTTGATATTTGTAAAAGAAAAAATAAGTGATTATTTATAGAGGATGGTCACATTTATTCCACAGAAAATGTCCAATTCCAGTCAGAAGGTACTTAATTTTTTTTAAATTAAAACACAAGCAAGGAGCTGAGTGAAGAATGCTACTAAATCATATCTTGACGTAGGTTGGCACATTCCACCCATATAATCTTTCAATAAATTCAAATGTTTTTGCTTCATTTTTGAGTATTTGCAGCTTTGCCATGTGGTCTGAGCTTGGAGAAAAAGTGAGTGATGTTAACTATAGTTACTGAAAACAAGCCAGCTTCAAGCCATAGCTCATAAAACTATTTTGTTCTCAATAATTTTAAGATTAACAAGTGAAGCCTCCATAAAATTTAATTAATCTAAAAATGGAAGTGGAGAAGGCAGGGAGTATAAGAACCTGCCGGAATACGGTAGACTTCTTCAGAAACTGGTATTCCCCACGCTTCAAAGCAGCAATAGTGCTGTATGTAGGGTATGCATGTCTTTGATAACCACATAAATAGTAAGACTATTTATTTAGAATTTGCATGATTATGTCTGTATCATCTAAAAGTAGGTTTTGAAATCTTCCACATCAAGTGGCAGTCAACAACAAATGGGGCACAAACCTGCCTCAAGTAAGTCAATTGGATAATTGAATAACATTTTTATTACCGTATTTTTCAGAGTATAAGATGCACCTTCCCCCACCCCCCAAAAGAGGGTGGAAAGGTTGCTGTATCTTATGTACCGAACACAGACATTTTTGGCCTCCCAAAGCCCTGCCCCCACGTCCCATTTTTATGAATAATGGGCCCGTTTTTTACAAAAAAAGGGTGCGCAGAGGGCTTGGGAGGCCTGCAGCTTGCTCTTGGGGGCTGGGGAAAGGCAAAAACACCAGTTTTTGTGAATAAATGAGCTGTTTTTCGCAAAAACGGGGGCGTTTTTGCCTTCCCCCAGGAGCTCTCTGCAGACCTCCCAAACCCTCTGTCCACCCCACTTTTGCAAAAAATAGGTGAAAAACAGGGTGCACAGAGGGTTTGGGAGGCTTGCAGAGTGCTCCTGGGGCTGGGGAGGACAAAAACTTTTTTTCTTACATACCTCTTTGATGCATCTTATACACTGGTCCGTCTTATAGTCCAAAAAATACGGTAGTTAAAAGTATGTATCAGAGTAACATGCAAAATTTGGGAATTGTGTTGATTAACAGTCACACAGCAGGATATGCTGTTTCTGTCTTTATTTAATCAATTAATGGACCAAGATGTTACTGTAGCTAAGAAGAGGCACTGATGAAGTACACAATGTCAGCTGAGATAATGCATTTTTAAGTCAGTGAAGCTTTCAGTTCAACAGGTGTTGTCCTATCCAACAAATACACATGAGAGTTCAGGAGTTTGAAATTGCTTACAAAATGCAAAACAGGTAAAATTAATATGTGAAAATGAATATATACGAGGTTATACACATTGCTTTCACCAGGAATACCACCAAATTTGTGGAGTAAATGATACAATTTCAGTATTTCAATTTTGGTTTCTTTCTGAGTTTAATACAATAATCCCTGAGTATGAAAATAAATAATTGTAATTTATGACCAATCTTATCAATTTAACAAATAAAAGTTACCAGAGACTGATAAAATCCACAACTGATGAAAGTAATCAATGGACATTAATTATTTGTCAGTGAAATGCTGTCAAATGTTTTGTTAATGTTTAAATACAAGGAATTTTATAGTAGTTTTATAAAATATATATTTATACATTATCAACGTTTGACATGCATTTTTTCTAAAAAAATATTCTTTTGATAAAATGTATTTCTTTGATAACAGTATTTTTGGCTAGGGTCTCTGGTGTTGAGCTGAGGCTTACCAGTTTACATGTTAAATGTGCAACTTGGAAGCCAGAAACTAAATATTATTAATCTTCAACACTATCTAGAATTATAAACAAAATTAAAAATTCAAAACAAAACAAATCTCAGCAGAACTTTGTTGTTGCATTGTTTGAGAGAAGACTCCATTCTAATTAAATAGTATAGCCTAGTGCAGGAGTGTCAAACTTGCATCATCACGGCGGTGTCACATGACGTATCAGGATTTTTTCCCCTTAGCTAAAACGGGCGTGGGCGTGGCCAGCGTGTGACTCATCTGGCCCATGGGCAGACCAAATATTCTGTCAATTATTTATACTCGAGATTCATTGTCAAAGATGAACCAGTTATTTCTGATCGGGGAAATACACAGAAACAGTAATCTGGAGGTGGATAAAGCAGCAAATACAAGGGTACTGCAATTTCAGAAAAGCCAGGCTTTTTGCTGCAGGCAGAAGCAGCTGAAATCCTGGTATCAGCACTTCCCCCACCATTATCTCTTTAAATGCAAACATCCATAAAGCTGTCAGTATTAGACAACAAATGGCTAAATAATACATCTGATCAGCAAGCGAGCACTGCATTTCCTCTTGCATATCTCTGGTTGTGAGCCTTGATAGGAAAATCAATAGGCTCTGATTTTGCTTTCCAGATGCTGGTTATGATTCTCGGGTGTAATATAAGCAAAGGAGAGAGCTTTAGGAAACAAAAGAGCCCTGCTTTAAACGGAAAAACAAGCTAACTCAAAAGACTTGCCTGGCGACAGCATCTATTATTTAAGAACCATATAATGCAGCTTAAACTAAGCAAGAAGTGAATTGTAAGCAAATGGTTAACACCTGAACAGGAAGGGGGGGGGGGGGGAAGCTTCAAAAGAGAAAGAAAAATCCACCCAATGAGATTCTTTAAATGTCATGAGCGGCTAAGTTTATGCCAATTATTCAAGTAGTACCGTGTTTTCCCAAAAATCCTGTCTTATATTTTTTTGAATCCCAAAATAAGCGCTTGCTTATTTTTGGGGAGGTCTTATTATTTTGGGGTGCGTGGAGCAAGACAGGGCTCCTCTTGCCATCTTACCTGATTTCCAGCTCTGTCTCCCTAACCTTAAACAGAGGAAATGGTATTTCTGGGGGTGAGGGCTTATTTTTGGGGAAGGGTTTATTTATGAGGAGGGCTTATTTTCAGGGCTTATGTCTTATTTTCGGGGAAACATGGTATTGCCTTCACGTTTGTAATTTAGTGATCTAGAGGAGTTCTTGAGCTGATTTAGAAGTCAGCTTATTTTACTAAGAACCATTAAGCATTAAATATCTAGGTGGACGGAATTTTTATTAGTGTATATTTAATTTAGTGAATTGACGTGATTTTGGCTATAGAGGTGTGTAGATAAAGTCAATCTATAAACATATTTCTGAAAGTCAGGTTAAAATTCTTAATGGCAACTCTATGTGCCATCAGTGCCATTTAGAAAGGACCTTCTAGGGCAGTGGTTCTCAACCTGTTGGTCGTGACCCCTTTGGGGGTCAAAGGAACCTTTCACAGGGGTCGCCTAAGACCATTGGAAAACACATATTTCCAGTGGTCTTAGGAACCGAGACACCACTCCTCTATTCGTTTCCAGGCGGGTCCACCCATATGCAAAAAATATATATCTGTACCATGGGAACTTCTGAGCATGCATAGAAGCCGAATTTCCGGCACTGTGCATGCGTCACCATCTTGTTTTCAGCTTTTTTTTTGCAATTAAAAAAAATGCCACTGTGCATATGCGCAAGAGCATGTGCACCCACAAGGCACAGCTACGCAGCTCAGGAGGAAGTGAAGCGGCAGTGAGTTAAGTTAGAACCTACCATTGAGTTTCCTAATAATTTTATTATTTTATGGTTGGGAGTCACCACAACATGAGGAACTGTATTAAAGCGTCGCAGTATTAGGAAGGTTGAGAACCACTGTTCTAGGGAGTTGCCAAGATAGGGAAATTTTTCGCATTTTCTCTATGAATTTTCAATGAAACATACATGCAGAGCTATGATTCTACCATCATAGCTGCCGTTGTAACTCTTTTACTTGTCCATGGTACAAAGAGTTGATTGGATCCTTTAGCAGCTTTCAGTTCCTTTCAATTACATAGTAGTTCAGGTGCATGAGAAGAAGAACAACCTATTTCTTCATATCTATTTAACATCTGCAAAAGCTTCCAGTTCTCTTCCTATTTTTTCATAAGGAATTGTATGACTACAGTGTATTACAGGAGTACACTGTACACTGTACAGTAATTCATTTAGCAACTTTCTCCCTCGTGGAGCTCAAAATGCAATAGGTTTCAATTTAGCCAGATAACTTGACTTTTGACACAGAGCTCAGAAATGGAAAGGAAACACATATTCTTGTTCCTCAGTAATGGGAAAGGCAAAATATGACTCGATTTTGTGATCGGAGCTTTCCCTGAGGATTTAGCCACATATCAGAATTTGCATTTGGGGTCAATTCAACCAGAAAAGTTGACTTTTGATACAGAAATGGAAAGGTCCTCATGGTCCCCAGGATGGAAAAGGCAAAATCTGACTGCATTTCATGATCTGAGTTTCCCTTTATAATTTTGCCATAGGCTTATATCAGAAATTGCGTTTGTAATTAATTCAGCTAGAAAACATGACTTTTGATACTGAGCTCAGAAATGGAAAGAAAACACATATTCATGTTCCCCAGGGATGGGAAAGGCAAAATCTGACTCCATTTTGTGATCCTACCTTCCCCTGAGGATTTAGCCATAGGCTTATACCAGAATTTGCAATAGGATTCAATTAAGCCAGAAAACTTGAGTTTTGATACAGAGCTCAGAAATGGAAAGGAAAGACATATTTATGTTCCCAAGGGAGGAGAAAGCAAAAATTGGACTCCATTTCGTGATCTGAGCTTTCCCTGAGGATTTAGCCGTAGGCTTATATCAGAATTTGCGTTTTGGTCAATTCAGCCAGAAAACTTTCTTCATGTTATATGGGTACAAGCCCGATCTCAAGAATCATCATATTTTTGGTTCCTCTGCTATGGGGAACATTCCCTTAGCTCAAAGAAGGAAAGGAGGTCCGGCAGCTAAGAGATTGCGTTTTCTATTCCTAGAATTATCGAGACCAAAACTGTAAAACAAATATCTGCTCCCAGGAGTAGCCTTCATGAGAGGCAAAAAATGGTATTTTTTGAAAAGGGATGGTGAGATAGGCTTCATTTCCTCTAAAATCTTGCATTTATTTGGTCTCTCCATTGCTTTTTGATAAGGAAGCTTTGCACATACATTTTCAAACTTAAAAGAGAAAGATTCATTTTCATATTTGGAAATCAGAGGTGTAACCATTTTCCAAATCAAATTAAATAATTGTTTTAGCATATTCAAAAATATTTGAATAAATAAAAGTCAAGGTTTGAGTGCCCTGAAAAGCTTTTTGATTGGACCGTCCTATTTTTTATTTTAATCCATGTTCATTTTGATAATTTTGATCTTAAATTTTCTATGGTAAACTTCCAAAAGAGCAGCTGGGTCCTCATTTTACCCACTTCAGAAGGATGGAGGCTGATTTAAACTTGAGCCTGGTGAGATTTGAACTGCCAAATTGCAGGCAGCTGATAGTCAGCAGAAGTAGCCTTCAGTACTGCCCTCTAACCACTGCACCACCGTGGTGTAGTGCATTGAGGTCTTCTAGTCCACACCCCCCCCCATCAAGCAGGAGACCCTATACCATTTCAGACAAGTGGCTGTCCTATATCTTCTTTAAAATCTCCAGTGTTGGAGCACCCACAATTTCTATCGGCAAGCTGTTCCACTAGGCCTTTAATCATCTTTAATCATTTTTCCAAAGTGCAAACACAAACTTCGAACACTTCCAACATGGGTAGACAAGTATTATGGGGGCTGAAACTCCAAAACTGACTCTGAAACATTTCAATCTGAATCTGAATTTAGAAAGATATTTTTAGATTAGGTATGGAAATGGGACAGATTTATAGAGGGACATCAGAAACAATAGCATGGATCAGACCTGGATTAATTCAGATGTATTAATTCATCATGCAATGCATGATGTGGTCATGTTGTGGCTGTTGCAAAAACAAAGGATAATTTGCACCTAGGAATTGCCAAATGGTAGGACAAGATCTATAATTGTGCTTTTTCTTCTCTTTTGCAGTTCTAGCCTTGAGGGGACTGATAAATAAGGTGGAGGAAAAAATATTTACTACCAATGGTAAGGCTTTGATGCAATAATCCAAGCAGGTCAACTTTCAGAGGGTCCCACGGCAAAACCCATTAATTAAAAGGAGAACGATGCTATTTTGAAAATTGTGAAAGAATAAAATTAATACACTTATTTGGGAATTGAGAGTTCACTTCTAGGAGCCTTCCAGTATTTTGATGAAACTCCTGTGAATTTATGCCAACTGGCGTCGATATGAACCAAATGGAAAAGGGTCTGAAAATTGTGTTGAGATGCAAATTGATGGAATGACAAAAAATGCAACCAGTATCATCTCATATCTGTGAATTTTTAAATTTCCCATTTTAACATCTGAACCAAAGGAATCATCATGGCTTCTGGAAACTGTGGTCCTCTGAATATATTTGTTGTAAAGTCTTCATCAGCTTTCCGTCTTCTACAATTCCCAATATTCTGAAGCATTTAACTCTCATTAAATTGGTAAGAAATGTGAGGATCAGCAATTAAAATATTGATTTACAGATGATTAGGGTTTGATTTTTTTGGATTAGAAATAATTTATCTCAAGCATGTCCATCTAAACAGCAGAGCAGTTTTGTACAAGTGCATATTCAGATATTGTCAAAATTGTATGTGCCTTTCGGAATTCTCCAGGAATATTCTCATGTCTTTCAAAAACAAAGGTAAATCTGGAAACAAATTTCATAATTATATCTATCATCTCTCTCTCCCTCACACCCCAAAATATCTATTCATCAAATATGTCTCCCCCTTTTTCTTTTCTTCTCCCACTATTAGAAGGAAAATGGCATTGATCTGCCCCAAATTTATCCTCTGTAAGTCTGCATGGGCATAAAGAAAACAAAGAGGGAACATTTCTCCATTATTATTATTTTTCTTCAGCACTGACGGTGGTCAACGGAAGCACTCAGGGTAGTAAAATACTGTTCCTTCGAAATGGAGAGAGGTTGGGAAGGAAGCCATTGATATCCAATAAACGATGAATTTCCCTGCCCCACACATACTTATCTGATAAGCTATAAGGCAAAAGTTTTGAACAAGTAGACTTTTCATCTGATCATTCCAGACCAGCTGACCTTAATAGGCCTCTTGGTTGATCCAGCAAGGCACTTGTTATGAAAGGAGATACCACAACAAACTGCTTTAAAAGGACCTTTTAGTGTTCTTTTAAAGGTGTACGTGGAATGAGCTATTAGTCAAGGTTACATTTAAAAAAAACAACCCAGCAACCATGGCCATTTTGATAAGGAAATTTATATACATCAATTTCACTTCTGGATCATTCTGGGCCAGAAGAAATCATGAGCTTTTTTGAAAGCCAGTTTAAATCCCTGGAATGTTTTGTCCTACAGACGTCAACTCTTCTGAAACAAGGAGTCCCTGGTGCTTTCTGAGCTTGATTTCTCACAGACATTCCATTACCCAAACAACATATGAAATGTCTGCAAGAAAACAATCAAGTTCCAAGAGCAGCAAGGACCCTTAATTTCAACTCTGAGCTACAAATGTTCTCTTTTATCAGTTCTCTTTTGAAAGAAAAGTTTTATCCTATAGTTATTTCTGCACAGGTTAATTTAAGCCAGAAATAAGGGCCAGATTCCACCAGCTATACACTGATAGTTCAACTGGCAAAGGAGTTTTGGGTAGCCATTTAAAAAAAAACCAAGGAAAGGCATTTTGCCTATTACATGGGCTTCTTCCAGATGCTGCTAGACACGATCACTCTCTACAATCACTAGCATCCCTTTGCAGTACAACTGGATGATAGATCTTGTTTATTATCAGTTGCTTTCTTCTGCTCCACTCAGTGATGCTGCTTCACAATCATAATTAATCAGGTTATGTTGTGGTTAGCTCTCACCCGTTAGAGATGGACTCAGACACGGGGGAGTGGGAGACCAGGGAAGTGTAACACAGATATCCGGTGGTCTTGGCACCGGATTCAGAGAGTGACGAGGAAGCCTCATCTGATTTGGTGGAACCAGCTGTGATGGCTATGGAGGAGGAGGTCTGGACCACGCCCCTAGAGCTTAAGAAGGGGCGTAACGTAAAGCTCTAAGCAGAGAACAACGTAGTTGTTATAGTGGAATCATGGCTTCTGAATGTCTTGTTTAAAACTTCTGCATTCTTGGCTTTTTTAATTGCCTTCTGGACTGCTGCAAAGTCAGTGAGTTATTTTATCTACTCTTGCTGGGAAGCAGCCAAGCGCTGGACTTTGATAACAAACCCTTTATTTATTTATTTATTATGTGATTTATATACCGCCCTCTTCTCCCTGAGGACTCAGGGTGGTTCACAGCCAGACAACTTAAAACAGTAAAAAACTATAAACATCTATAAATAATTCTAAAATTCAATTAAATATTATTATATGGCTGTTAAAAGACCCTTTAAAAACTAA
>JANHGD010004112.1:203922-216768 GCA_027560375.1 Imantodes cenchoa | reverse complement strand
GTGAGTAGAATACTTGTGACTTGGCTGGAGTTTTGTATTACTTTTCCTTAATAAAATATTGCATCATGAAATCGGTTCAATCTTTTTGAATAACCCTGTGTTATTAATATGATGGTGATGACTAAATATAATGAAGATGTATAAATATGACTATCTAAACATAATTGTACCCAGAATACACATTGTTTGATGAAAATTGAGTGTTATATAAATAAAACATGGGGGGAAAAGAATTTCAGTTAAGATATAAGCAATTTTTTTAAAAAAATAATGTTGTCCTACCATAAATAGACATAGCCTTGAGGACATTATTTTTCTACCCCTTGTCCAAAAGATGTTTTTTCTGGAGGCAACTGGACTTTCTTGTTTTTTTCTTTTAAGTTTCACTTCTCATCCAAGAAGCTTCTTCAGCTCTGACAGGATAGTGGAGAATGGAAGAATTTATGTTCCTTGCAGACAGCTGGTCATTTGCATCCTTCTTAAAGGGTCGTTGAAACATTTGGAGGTTTATCTGTGTCCTCAGGGTCACCTGAGTAGTGCTAATGGTTCCTGTAGTCTGCAATTTTTCCTCTGGAAATTCATTCCTACCCCCACACCATTCAAAGGGTGTTCATCCCAAACTGTATAGCTAAAAGTCTGTAGAGATTCTGAGCCATCCAAGTCATGGTTGCTCCAAAGGCAACTATCCTATCAAAGCTGAATGAAGCTTCTTGGCTGAGAAGCAAAATGTCTTCAAAAGAAAAAACAAGAAAGACCTCCAGAAAAAGCACTTTTGGGACAACCATGACATGGATGACTGAGAACCTCTACAGACTTTTTACCCCTTCCATAACAAGTATAATTAAAACATCATTGTAGGTTAACTATCAATATCTGCCAAGAATGTGGAATGACCTCTGTTTGATATGATTAGGCAACCTACCTGTTTAATTAGTTTAAGGAAATAATACCTTATTAAAACTCTTAGCTTTGTTTAGGGTAAAAGTTAGTTAGACATTCCTCTCTTTAGTTAGCAATCATACCTTATCAGGATTTGTCTGTATACTATGTGTCACATATTAACCATTTATTCATTGTAACTAAATTAGTAAAGTTAATCCTTTATACTTGTATACAGAAGAAACTTGTTATAAATAATAAACCAGAAGTCCAGAGAGCCAGAGCTTCTGAACACAGGGCTGCTCATCTCAGAGAGATTTCCAACTTGGACAAAGCTTTGCTCAAGAAATCATGTCTCCGTGTCTATGATTTCTACAGCTGCCAGGTTTGAAGACCTCTGTACTAGAGGTATGTCCTGATTCAGGAAGTAACATCTACACCCCAGAAGACTTCTACATGCATAGGTGAGAATCGGGCTTGCTCCTCAGAGTCTCGGGATCTTCAGAGAAGATGTGAATGTGAACTAAATGACCTTTAAAAGACATGTAAAATGATGGGAAGGAGATTTTTTTTGTTTCCAAGTGAGTTAAAAAAAACCCCACAGGGATGAATTAAGGTCAATACAGTATAAGGGAAAAGAATCTTCAGTAAGTCTTTTAACAGATGGAGTCTCTTGAGCCCCTGCCTGTATTCATCGCTGTTTCACATTACAGTCTCTTGTGCTGGGACACAGCCTTCCCTGCAAGGCAATCCAAGGCTGAATAGTGAAATGACCGCACTGGGAAAGTGTAGCAATCTCTCTCAGTGAGTCACAGTCACTGAAAAGAGGAAGATATTTAAAGGACTTTAGGCAGCCAATAAAACTGGGCAAGGCACTAGAGGAAGCTGAACTACAATTTCCAGCAGATACATCACCCTGGCTAATGGTGAAGAATTTGAGTTCAATCTCCATTCTTCATGTGTCATGATTGGTAATCAACTGTGATGAAAGAATCCTCAGATCTGGTTCATTTTCAGAAGGTCCTAGTACGGTCAGCAGCTTGACTACCATCACCCTTAAACATTTTACCTCACACTTCAGAGAGTGTGAGGAAGCCATAGAGAGGCACTGCTGCTTTAAGAGTTACTATTTTGATCTCCCATGGTGTCCTGAATGTCACAGCCTTCTATGGCATGAATTACTGCATAGATCAGTTTTAATATAAATTCCAGAGCACTCACTCTCTTGTTTTCATCCTTTGTTGTTACTTCTAGTATAATGTATTTTCATACAGAGGAAGAAAGCTCCAGTGGATAGTTCTTCTTCTTCTTCTTGGCTTCAGAAGACAAGTTTGTAAACAAAATATTTATCACAACCCTTTTAATAGGACAAGATAAGTTCCTTTGTGGCCTTTTGGTTGGCTTCAATAGACAACCAAGTTCCAGTCTCCCTCGGCTCCTTGGCTGGCTTTGGGGAGTTGATTTTTCTCAGCCCAATCCATCTCATGGAGGAAGAAAAATGGGAGGAGAGAACACTATGTACACAACCTCAAGCTTTTTGAGTAAAACGCGGATCATTCTAGAAACAAATATGTTTAACTGATATCCCTTATGTTGAAAAGCAACCAGTGATTAATTTGGACAGATCTATTAATTTACATTTGCGTGTACTAAGACTGGACCCTTCAGTAATGATAGCAATAGGAGCATGTGGCATTTCTGGAGCGACTGGAATATTCAAGCTTATGGACATATTGGTCCATCAGGTTCTTTCCAGCAAGCAGAAATTAAGACAAACAGGATTCCATTAGAAATAGCCATTTCCTCGCAAACAGTCTTTTGGATGGGATCTACTTTCCAAACAAGAAGGTTTGGGTCTCCAACACATTTTTATATCCAGCAAAGGAACCATGTAGCTGCCCTTCTGGTCATTCCATAACTATTCTAGAACAAAATGTACTGCCTGCTGTTGAAGTGTGCAGCATAATTTTTTTAAAACACAGGCTATGCAGTTTCTCAGTGGTTGGACTGCAGTCTGAAGGCTATTTTGTGCTACAGGAAACCTCTCAATAGCAGGACTTAGATTAGATAGTGACTGTATCATGGATTATTGCAAATAGCATTCCTAGCATTCCACACTGAAGATCGCTGTGTGAGACCTGCCTCTGCCCAGGACTTGGAGAAAGTGCTGAGTATTTCTTTATCTCTACTACAGTATGTGACTTCAATTTCATTCTTTTGGAACAGAAGTTTCATGTTGAGTTCAACTGTTTCATATGTACAGTGGAAAGCTGTGTGTGTGTATGTAAGATTTAGCAATTTCCATTAAAGAAAATGTAGTGTTTATGATTACAGGTAGTCCTTGATTTATGATCATAATTGAGCCCAAAATTTCTGTTGCTAAGCGAGTTTTGCTCCATTTTACGACCTTTCTTGTACAATTGTTAAGCAAATCATTGCAGTTGTTAAGTTAGTAACCGTTTTTAAGTGAATCTTCTTTCCCCATTGACTTTACGTTTGCAACCTTCTGACAAGCAATCACATGACACCACTCCAAGGCACTACAACCCTCATAAATGCGAGCCAATTCCCAAGTGTCCAAATTTTGATCACATGACCATGGGGATGTGAAGGGTCATAGGTGTGAAAAATGGTCATAAGTTATTTTTTCAGTGCTGTTATCACTTTGAATGGTTATTCAACGAATGGTTATAAATTGAAGACTCTCTATATAGACCTTTGCCCCCCCCTCCATGTTTCTATTCTGTTATGCACAACTATAAAAAAGCTTTCAGTAATAATTAGAGGAGTCAGAAATGTGCCAAGTCTGCTTAAGGAACCTTCAGTAGATGTTTTGAGGACTATTCACTTCAACAACAGTGTTAGTGATTGGTTTATGCGATTGTATAATTATTTCTCAAGTGCTCCTTGGATTGTTCTAGTTCTCAGTCTGTTTCAAGACATTGTTCAAATGCTGAAGCTTGATTTTAACACTTCCTTTAGGTCTGAGGACTTTAAGAATTGCTTTAACTTTAAGGCTTTAACAATTAGGCATTGCTATCGTCAAAGAGTTGGAGGATGCTCAATCATTCAACCTTTATTATGGTTATAGACCAGCATACCTGAGGACGGTCATTTGTGAGAAGCTGCTCCAACTGTACATTGAAGATGTCTATACATGGAGGCATCTTCCTCATTTTCATTGCTTCTCTACTGGGAGCTCTCGAGGACAAAAAAGAGGCAACAAGCAGAAGGACTCTGGAGTTATGGTTTCTCATTGTAAAAGGTTTTGCTTTCCCATGGGGACTTTTAGTATCACATACAGAAGACATATCCTTTTAATATTTTGAAACTTCTCTAGAGTGATTATTGCAGCTCACATTTCATCTGATGTCAGGACCCAAACCAAGAAAGACATGTGATTCTTCCAAGTAGAGTTCTTTATTGTTTCATATCTATAGACAAAATCTTGCCAGACTGAGCACTCTACTATCTACTTTTACATATAGACCGTGAATTATTAGAAAGGGGCTGTCTTTACCCTCTTTCTCTCACACCTGATATCTGGAATGAGTTTCCTGTTACTTATCTTCAGTGTGCTGCTTCCTTCCTGGGAATCCACTTCCTCATTATGTTCAATTACATCTGATATGTTTTTATATCCGGTCACATATTATAGCAATAGCAATAGCACTTAAGACTTATATACCGCTTCATAGCGCTTTACAGCCCTCTCTAAGCGGTTTACAGAGTCAGCATATTGCCCACAACAAACTGGGTCCTCATTTTACCCACCTCGGAAGGATGGAAGGCTGAGTCAACCGTGAGCCTGGTGAGATTTCATCTGCTGAGCTGCTGAACTAGCAGTCAGTTTCAGTGGCCTGCAGTACTGCACTCTAACCACTGAGCCACCTCGGCTCCTTAGGTTATGCCTGCAAGTGCTAACTAGTTGCTGAAAAGAAAATTAGGATTTATTTAAGAAACAGAACAAGATCTCTTGTTTTGGAGAGGGCCAATCTAGAACTAAGGAGAAATTTCCTAACAGAACAATTGATCAGTGGAACAACTTGCCTCCAGAAGCTGTGGGTGCTCCAATATTGGAGATTTTTAAAAAGAGATTGGACAATCATTTGTCTTAAATGGTATAGAGTTTCCTGCTTGAGCAGAGGGTTGGATTAGAAGACCTCCAAAATCCCTTCCAATTCTGTTATTCTGTTACACACGACTGCAGGGGTGGGTTCCTCCCAGTTCGGACCAGATCACCCGAACCATTAGCGACCCACTGGTGATGTTAGATTGGCGCCATGGATCCGGTTCTGTCGGTTCTGGTCCGTGCGCATTGCCATTTTTTTTCTGAATTTTTGGTGAATTTTCTTGTGTTTGGATGGCTTCTGCTCGTTCTCTGCTTGGGAAAAAGCCTTCCCGCCCACCCCCGGGTTAATACTGACCTTTATTTCTTCGCCCGAAGCACAGCTGATCAGCTCGTCACTTGTGTTTTGGGCTGAATCCACCTTCAGAGCATGCGCGAAAGTGAAATTGCATGAGAGGATACGCGCGAGCAGAACGTGCACATGCGCAAAATGTCACGATGTGAACTGGTGGCAAAGATAAATGGAACCCACTCCTGCATGACTGATACTAAATTGATACGTATGTGTGTGTGTGTACACATTTGAATATTATATTCAGGGGTATCCATAGAGTAGGGTTTAAAAAGTCAGCTGGCAGCTGCAGTGCATATAAAAAAACAGCTGGTACTTCAAGCTTAATATTGTGGCCTTCATTTAGGATTACTCTTACCTTGTGCTTTTTAAAAATGCAACTGGCTTAGGTTACCGATTAGTCTGAAGTTTTTAACATATAAGCCAAAATGTTTTTTATCTAAAGAATAAATAATACCTTTTATTCTGTCTAAACTTGAAATAGTTCCTAACTGGAGAGGCTCTCAAACCATTTCAATAGTATTGCTTCCCACATATTTGAAGCATGCAATAATTTTTGTTTTATGAGGTACAGTTAAAAAGACTAAAATAGGCATCACTTAGAGGCACAATGCACATGATTATTATGCAGATGTTATACACTATTATGGAGAGAAAAATTACCCAAAATACATTTCAGTAGCTAGATATTTTTCTCTTTTTATCCCATGCTTTTATATGTTATTTAATTCCAAGGCAGCTCCACTACATATCTGTAGCACCTCGAAGGGAGTTAAAAATAGCCTGACAGAAAGCAACTTATGTAACGCGTTTTCTGTCTTCAACTATTTCATTTCAGATAATATGAAATAGGCCAGTTTATGCTGAATTATGCATAAAGCCATCCTGATTGTTAATTTCCCATTGTTAATTTCTTCATCGGCTAGCACTGAAGTACACTTGAGCAACTTTAATGGCTGAAGCCCTTTGTTATCAACACAGATGGAAAACTATTACTTGATTGTGGCTTTGAACCATGAGCACATATTTTTCAAATGATTACATCCTAAACTTTGAAAACTGCTGTTCATTTCCCTTGTGCTGGCAACAGAGAGACTTACATTCTACTTCCAGGCCAGAAGTGCCAGAACAAAGCAACTCTTCAAATGTATTAACCACCAGAAGAAAAATAATTTTATTTGCTTTATATTTTTCAGGAATATGTGATATACAAACGCAAAAAACCCATATGATTAAATATAATTCATAATCTAATAGATCCCAAACAGTAAAAGAATTCTGGAAAAATAATTTAAAACACCTACTTGGAAAGGTATGGGTCTTACTTCCTTTGGTGAAGGATTAAGCTCAGCACAGGAGTGCATTTCTATTGAGGGAGATAGGCACAATGTTGATTGCTTAACAGCTGCCTTTAACAGGAAGGGTAGAGAATCATAGAGTTTGAGAGGATCCTTAAATCTTAAGTTCCTGAAGACTACAAGAAATCAACTTGAAGCATTCTGTGCAGATGGCTATCGAATTCCCCAAGTATTTCATGAACAGAAACCTACCACTTCCCCTTGGAGGTGCTACTGTTAAAATGTGGTTAGGAAGGATTCAGGAGGAATCTTTATTTTTACAATTGAAAGCCATGATTCTGTCCTGTGTTCCTGAATAAAAGACTGCAAGTCATGATCTTCTGTGAGGTATCCTTTCAGGACTCTCATATCTCCAATTTTCTCAAGACCAAAAATACTCAATTTCTTCAGTCTCACTTCATAGTTCATTCCTACCTCCTTTATCATTCTTGTTGCCATGTTCTGAACATGTTCCATTTTTTTCTGAATCCTTTTTTTAAAACTATGGTACTGGAATTGTGACAAGTTCACGTGTCCACTTCCCAACTGTTGTGGATCCATTGTTCAACATTTTGAGCTGAGGTGGCTCAGTGGTTAGAGTGCAGTACTGCAGGCCACTGAAACTGACTGCTAGCTCAGCAGGTCAGCAGATCAAATCTCACCGGCTCAGGGTTGACTCAGCCTTCCATCCTTCCGAGGTGGGTAAAATGAGGACCCAGATTGTTGGGGGCAATATGCTGATTCTGTAAACCGCTTAGAGAGGGCTGTAAAGCACTATGAAGCTGTATATAAGTCTAAGTGCTATTGCTATTATGTTTGACCAGTATAAATGGGAAATTACAGTATATGTCTGTTGAGGCAATCTAAAAGTGCAGTTGTCTTTCTTGCACGCTGCTAGCTCAGTCAACTTGCAAGCTTCTATCTCTTCATTGCTTCCATCTCTTCATCCAAGCATTTGACAAAAATATTGTAAAGGACATGGGGTTGGCCCTTGTGGTACTCCATAGGAGGATTTTTGTCTTATTTGATGAATAACCATTAGAAAGCACTAAATATTTAAAATTCTATGGTAGATCTTAAAGTTGATAGTGACAGTGAGAATTTATTTAATTTCATACATTGTGGAATTCTAGGTATATTTTCTTTAAAAAAAAACCGAGTAGCACACAGCTCTAACAGGAAATTAATAAATTAGGTCCTGACTACATTCCTAATTTGAGAAGGGCTATTCTGTGCATAACAGATCCAGCTTGTACAGAGAGCTTAGCTTTGATTCTATAATAGCCTAAATAATGAAGGAATCTTTTGAAAACAGCTCACACATATTTTGTACTGATATTTTGCTTTAGTACTTTTGCTTAAAACAAGCCATGTTCAGTGACGTGGTTGATCAGTGAAACCATGTTAAGGCCACATTGTTTTTTCCCCCTAGTATTGGAACACAGAATACTATCTAGGATGAACAACAGTCTCTCTTAAGAACAAAACCCTCAACAAAGTTCATAGAGTGGCCTTTGATACCGGAATATTAGGGTTCATTGTCTCACTATTAAAATCAGACATGCATATGTATTGTAATATAGGAGAACATCAGCCATGATCCTTTTCTATGTGGGATTTGCTATAATTTGCTATAAAGATTTTGCTTAGAACTGGTTATAAAAACTAGGGCAGGGGCTGGGCATTACCAAAAGCTGGTTTCCTGCAGACTGAACTATCTTGCTAAATATGTAGCCCAGCATTATGCTTTAAAAAAAATGTATATGTGAATGAATGAAAATACATCAATAAATATGTAACAGGAGCCAGACATTTTTCCTGATTATATTGGAATGTTGCTATAATCTTGTCTTCTATTGTTAATACATTTTCATAAATAGCATATACAGAAACAGTTTCTGGAGCTTATGTTATTCTCCAACAATCCAAAAACTCTTGTGTAGGGTATTATAAGTAGCACAGAGATGGCCCACCTCTTACCCGGTTTGCATATGTATCCGAGTTACAAAATACTTAGAAATTCCATTGGCTTCATAAAAGGAATCTCTACTTTCCAATTTTCCCTCATTAATTTTTGAAATAATGATTACGTTCAGCATTTCAAACCACACTTGATTAAGCTTTAATGGGCAATGCTCTATCATTTGATACCAACAAGATGCACTCATGTACTTCAAGCCATTTTTATTACAAGTCTCTTCAAGGAAAAAGAAACACAAAGATCCTTTGCAAGTAAGAATTCAGAGTCCATTACCTGAAAACAGGTATGAAAAACATCTTCTATTAAAATCAGATACAGGATAGAAACAGTGCATTTTTAAAAATATCACCGGTGATAGACAACTCTTCCATCATAAATGGCATCAAAATCATTACTGATTTCACAGCAAAGCTGCATGCACATTTAGTTTATAGTAAAAAGCCTTGGAAGTATCAAGCTTTTGCCATGAAATTTGCAGTAATAAAGGTACACAGCACAAAGATGTTTCTTTTGCCATCCTATTGATATTTCTCCATATTAAAACATATATATACACTTTAAAAATTTGGCTGGTAAACCATAATATTATTCATAAAACGTTTGCTTCAGTTGCTAATTTAGCAGAAATGCACTATCCAAGTGTGCTTATACTTTGGAGGAGAAATTAACAAAATAAGGAGGTGATTTTATTGGTGGAAAAGGGATGAGTTAATTTAACGTGATTTTTTCCCTTTAAAAAATCAACAATAAAATGGCTCTGTACAAAAAAAGAAAATATATGTACAAAATGCTACAAGCCTACAAATTTATGAGATCTGTCCTTTACCACAGTAGAAATGAAGTAAAAGATTTTCTGTTTTGCCTTTTATAAAGTGCCAGCAAAACCAAACCTGGACTGCTTTACATAACATCATAGATATGTTAAGTCCTGTGTTTTTATCACCTGCTACTGCTGTCTATATTTGCACACACACACACACACACACACAAATATTGCCTTCAATATTTTATACTGTTCCAAGAATGAAACTCCATCCATATGTACTAATTTTCCTTTTTGCGTCCTTGTTTTAATGCTATGTTTCTAGAATGAAAATACAATTCCGGTCAACTAGCCAAAAAATAGCATCATATAATACTTTATGTAGATTTCCCCAACTCTACTGTGACTGTGCTACAATCAAACAGAATATAAACATTGCTCTTTCATTACTGAATTTTCATGTCATAAATGAATTAGACTTTACATATTCTATTGCACTTCCAATGCATTTATTTATATTTATTCATTGTTAGTTTGCTTCATAATGATTCATGATTTTCCAGTATTTCTGAACATTCCTAATGTCAAATAGCAGACATAATTTCCTTTCTGTGAGTTCCAGGAGTTAAAAATAGGTGTTAAGTACAGGATACAGGCTGTACTTACACATATGATAGTGCTCCCTCTTTTCCTCTAGAAAGATATGTATGTTGTAACGACACTAGAATCATCCTGTAGAGACATGCACACATGTCTCTCCACTTAACTTAAGACATTAATTACATGAACATAGAAAGTACATCCATCCAACTCAAGTTTCCTGTATTTGCACATATCAACAGCATATGACACATTTTCCCCTGTTGAGGCATCACTGTGTTGGGAGCTTCTGATTCTTCCTACAAAGACATTCAAGTTTTGTACTTTATATATTAATACATGCAGGTGCAGGAAATGTAACTCATGCTTCTGTACTTATTAAATTCATGTCTAAAGCTCTTACTGTTTTGAAAACTTTTTTTAACCTATTTATGATTCTCACTGGCCCAATTCTAATAAAATGTCTTATGAGACACAACTGGAAATCATGGTTTATGAAGTATTCTAGTATCAATACCCCTTTTGATTATTTCTGCTTAAAATTTTACAGGCGTTGAGTGATATTGCAATATACATTTGGGAAAAAAATCTATTTTTAGTACTAATTGTATCTTGCAAATGGGTAAAAGAAGAGGCAAACTTGTGACACAGCAAACTGACAGCAACATATATTTGCTGAGCTACAAACGTGATAACTCAAAAAAAAAAAAAAGAAACCCATTAAAATGTAGTAAATTGCAACCTGTTCTATATATTAGGTGATAATAGATTTTTTTTTCATAAGGATACTATTGCAATTTTCCCCAAATAACTGGTAACATTTTGAAGTGCCATGCTATTTCTTCCATTAAGCTTTTTATATGCGCTTTCCAAATTGGCATTGCCAGACAAAAATTAAAGGCGTAAAAAGATGTATTTCGCATAGAACTAATTCCTCTTGTTTCACAAAAGCTCAGGGATTCCATTTTAGCTGTTGAATAATACTGCTGGCTGGCAGATGGGATGAAGATGGTGAAGATGAGTGGCATGATTTCTACCTGGATTTGCAAAGCAGGAAAACTGAAGGCTGGTGGAGGATGTTTTCTAGCACTTTTTATGCAGATGTGTGGCAGAGATGCAGCATAAATAAGAAAGGAACAAAATCAAATAATCATTTCACAGCCTCTTGACATAGTTTCCAGGGAAAGTACCAAAAAATTTTGTTCTTCTGGAGGTTCCTGAAAGTAGAAGTAATAAATGAAACATGGCAGCAAGAGTAAGATATTCGTGCTCTAAAGACAGCCTTTACATTTCATTTTAGGATTGTTCATGAATATATTTAAAGCCATTCCAATAGGAAAATACGGACTATTGCATTATATAGCCATAGAATTTAAGTTAAGTTATAATGCTGTAGCTATGAAAAATGTAATCATGGTAGATAATGTAATACTATTGTAATAGGTTTTACTGAGTAACTTCCACTGCTGAAAAGTGAAATCAAAGTTAAACATTAAAATATATCTTGTCTGTTATAATATCAAAGAAAACTTCTTAATTATGTACTGTTTTTTGAATAGGGGCTTGTAAGGAAGCAGCAGTCAAATTACAATATCAAATATTAGGCTTCGATAAATATTGAATCAATCATTCATTTGCAAATAAAACAACTTATCAAATGAATGCTCTATTAAGTATTTTCATTCCAACATAGCAGGTTTTTTATGCAGGCATTTTGTACATCATATTTAATAGGAAAAAGGGAATCCCTAATCACCCATTCATATGAGAAAGTTCTCTCATGAGTACATCATGTGAAAATGATACTTTTTCCATCAATTTTAATGGAGAAATTTACTATGTCAAGGTTTAGGACATGGTGGTGGCAAAGATTTGCCAAGTCTCATAATATGGTTACCTTTATAGTGCAGGAAATTGCTCACACATAATATAGGCAGATCTCATGCAGTATGGAGTCTTTGCTAATCAGTTCCTCATGCTTAGAACTGTGTACCACAAACATCATTTATTGCTGGATATCCTCTAATATTAGATGGTAGATCCAAATGGGTATGAAAAATGGCACAATGATGTTTGATTTCGGGAGTGCACCAAAAGAAAAAGTTTTGCTCTGGTATAGAAACTATAATATTTGCAACAAGATCTGGAAATCTTGTTACAAATATTATATTGCAGAATAGCAAGGTAGGGGAGATTATATTAGATGTGAAAGAATCAATGGCATATGACACAAGATTTTGGGGAACATCTCAAGAATGTTTTTATGGCTGGCAAACTAGATGTAATACATGCAATACTGCTGTAACTCTGAATAAAAATTTGTCAGTTGTAATAAACCAGAGGGTTCTCTAATACGTTGCCCTTTAAATACCCTGCTGGGTAGAAATTCTGAGATTGTAGGGGTAATTCAGATTGAGGGCATCAGGCTAGGAAAGCCAAGTGCTAATTATATATCCTACTAAAGGCACTACTAAAATTATGAAAAACATACCCACAAACCATCCATCATCACATTTTTCCATCACATCAATGACATCTCCCTCTCTCAGCTCCAATTCATCTTCGTTCCTAGGAGTATAGTTATACAGAACCTGAAACCTTAAACAGGACAAATGGATGCATTTAAAGAAAAAAAAATCTTGCATTTTCACTATGCTAAAGCAGGTTGCTAAATAATTCTTTGAAGATAAAAATAAGCCAGGCTAAAACTGAAATCAGTGAGAGATAGAAAGACCTCTATTGAGTAATGCATGAACTATTGAAGCAGAATAGTTTTATTTCAGTTCAAATAAATGGGCTGTAAATCCAAATATGTGTAGTTACAATCATTCTTAACTATTTGACACACTAGCAAAGCATACGACA
>JANHGD010004112.1:145089-157677 GCA_027560375.1 Imantodes cenchoa | reverse complement strand
AATGTTTATGCCTATATCAATATTTTCTATCTTGTATGTGCTTGACAAATAAATAAATAAAATAAATAAATAAAAATAAAGTTTGGTTCTGAAGGAGAGAAGAAGGTCATCAAACATTGGGAAATAGCTGGGTGTTTTAAATGGTCCAGATCAGTTATCAAAAAAATTTATTCCCTTCATTAAGACAACACTATCTGTAAGTAGTGTGTATATGAGCATGGTTGTGTATGTGCATCTGTGAAAGAATTAACAGGCCAGTAAGATGCAGATGGTGAGGAAATGCTAGGAGAATTTGAAATGATGAAAAAAATCAAGAAGAATATCACTGGAGCAAATCAATGAGAAGTCAAGGGAGATAATACTAGCTTCTCCTGATATTCGTAATTTATCTAAATGCCTATAGTTCTTATTCTGTTTCAAATAAAAATAATTTTAATGGCAAAGTGCATGATTAACAGATTGAGGCTACCAACTGCATTTTTATCTCAAATACTGGCTGTGGAGTATGGAACAGTTTTATTTTGCTACCTTAACAGAATGATAGAGGAACATATACACACTACTTTCAGAAAGATTTGAGCTATGTAAAAAGGAAGCTAAAAATATGAGTGACACAGTGATTACAGAAAAAACAAGCTGTACATTTTCCCCAGTAATTTTTCAGCTCATGCTGTGTCACAACTAACATGCCAAAAAAGCCATAACCAATTATACCCTTTTTATGCAAATGAAGTTAACATTAGTTATACAATGGAGACTAATAAACTAGTCTTATTAACAGATTTAAATACTGTCAAAAAGAAAACAATTCATGAAACAGCATAAATACTGTATAAAATCATAATTCATTAAAACATACATACATTCTTTTCACAACAGGAAAATGCTTGGATTAAATAATACTTGGTAATTGTACTCCCAAGCTTAATTTGAGTGAAAAAAATTCCCGAATCAAGGTTAAATTACTTAGAGGATATACATATATTACCTCTAATTTAGAAAAGTGATGGGAGAATATTTTGGCTAGAATGATAGCCAGAGGGAAAATGGTTATATATCTGGCTAGCATCTTTTGTTATTCTTCTGATTAAGTTCACACCCTCTTGATGCTTTTCATGAAAAATGAATAAGTGTGTGTGCAATTTGCCATGTAATTCTGAGTCAGATTGCCAGGATTGATATTAGGAGGATAAGTACTAAGTATAATAATAATTTCTAATAGGGCATAAGGTTATATCTCCCTTTTCTTGCTGGAAGTGATATTTACAGAATCTAAATAACCATAAAATGTTTCTTAAAATGAATGAAATCCCAATTGATTATCTGATTCTGTTTATTCACCATTTGGGAACTATCTGCAATTGAAAACATTTTTTAAAGTTTTTGTATCATATTACACAAATTCTATCACAGAAATGCCAACAATAACTCTCCTTCCTACTCCCATAAAACGTTTTGTAAATATAATCCTGGGCAAATCCCCAAATTTCTAACCTCAGGAAAATCTGTACATCATTAAAATAGTTGATTAGTTCAGTTTGTTTGGATTCTACCACTAAAACAAAGCCCACATTCGAAAAAATTAATAGATACACAAGCAGAGGTCACCGAAATGTAAATTGATGCAAATGTTTGTGAATTTAAATCCAAGAAAAGTTGTATTACCTTTGCCAAAATCTCATCTCATCCAACATTTTATTAGTTGGCTTTGAAGATGAAGTTTGGTTTCTCAAATGCTCATGAGAATTAACCCAGAGAAATCCTGAGATGACCTTAAGTAATTTTATTGTATGAATACATCTTATTCAATTTTGAAAAGCAGAAAATGTAATTGCAATTGCATGGAATTGTAAATTGTATGAAACATGGCATGATACCCTCACTTAAACATGATGATAAATATCACAAGAGGAGTGAAAGTGCTTAATATTCTCTAAACATTACGTAAGATGGACTACATAATAGAGAATTTATGCAATAAATCATGGTATAGAATAGTGATGGTCAACAGTAACCCTTGCTCTTTATAAGCCTCACTTACACAAACTGAGATATCCCACTAATCATTTGCCAAGTGAGTCTCCATTTTTATAGGTAGCCTATTACTGAGCAGACAGGTGTTGAGCCAAGGTTTTTTGGCACCCTATGCCAGCATATCTCCCTCATGGGCAATCCAGAATACGCAGGACACTTTGGAAGTTGGCAGATTGATGAGTTTCAGTGGTTCAGCAGGTCTGCTATAAGATTAAGTTCTATGTCCATTGCGTTGTGACTGGCAAAGGCTGGAGGTCTCTCTCTCTCTCTCTCTTTCTTCCTTTCTGGTGTGTGTGTGTATAGGTGCGTTCAGGCATGGGAATCCTGATCTCATGTAGCATGTGTTACAGAAAGTTAGAGTAGAGTAGGGTAGGGTAGGGTAGGGTAAGGTAGGGTAGGGTAGGGTAGGGTAGGATATGATTCTTTATTGGCCAAGTGTGATTGATACACAAGGAATAAGCTCTCAGTGTACATACAAACAACAACATAATATAATTATAAGATACTAAAAGGAAAAGGTTAATACAAAAGATGAGAAAGATAATAGTAATACAGCCATACTGTATGGGTAAGTATCAGACATAAGACAGTATTGTGGTAATTGGGTATTCCTCTGAGCGATGGCATGAGGGAATATTCCCATTCTTGCACAAAACTTGTGATTTGCTAAACTTAAAGAAGTATTGGATTCAGAGTCTCAGTCTTGAATAAGTGTGCCTGACTGATTTGCATCTGCGTATTTCCTACTATCCCTGAAAATATTCCAAGTGTCTGCAGTTAAGGGAAAGAGAACACTTGATTCCTCCGGCTCCAAGGGGCCAAACACTCAGGACACTGATAGGCAGATCATTTTCCTGCTGTTATATGATATGGAGATGGAAGGATGGCCTAGAATTCTTCAATCATTGCTCACTATACTAGTGTCTGGGTGGGTAGCAATACTGGTCTGTCCTGTTTCTGAGGGATTTATCTACCGATGTACTTTCCTTCAATGGAAGGACAGAAAGAAGAGTCCCTAGTACGTCACTCAAAATTTCTCTGGATTCCATTGCATATTCTCCCAAGTGAACAATTCTAAAAACTGGGAGAAGTTATTTTCCTTAATACTCAAACATTTCCCTTTGACTAAGTCTTGATTCATTACTTTGGCCATACTGTATTTGTTATGTATTCTGGTCTGTTACAATTAGCTAATGATGATGATGATGATGAGGATCATTGGGTAGTATCAATATAGAGTTCTTGGTGTTCTCTGAACTTGGTTGTTTTCTTGCAGATGTTTCATTACCAGGCTAGGTAGCATCATCAGACCAGGAGAGACTCAGTTTGCTAGCTGTTTATATATAGTAGCTTGCACCATCAATCTTAGTGGAGATATTCCTTAATGGTTCTTTCATTAGGATATTATTTTCTTTCCCTGATTGTTTAACTACTGCTGTTTTCCAGTATACCCACTCTACCTTTCACTGATAATCTAGTTGGGGAAAAATGTCTGCGAGGAAACAACCAAACTTAACATTCCAACTTTGAGCTGCATATATCTTCTTCTATTAACAATACATATTGCAAGTTCTCCACTTTTACATAACCCACATTGTATAAACTAGAGTCTTTCCTGATCTAACACTCTCCATTTGTGCTGGTAATTGTCAGTTAGCATCTGAAGAATATGAGGGAATACTATTCTAATTTATGGCATATGTAATATGACAAAATACAACTTCAAATATTACTATTACAATGTAACTTTATAAAACAACAACAACAATCAGTTTCATCATTTAGCATATAAACCAACCAAGACAAAGCTAAGGTTTTTGAATAATACTTACCATGTTTAAAAGTAAGCAATTCCAAAATGCTATATATTTAACCTTACAATTAAAATATTTAGAAACAATTATTGCCTCCATATTAAGCAGCATAACCCATACTGATCGAATTAAAATGTTTGTTTAGATCAAGATGTGGCATCACAATGCAATGTGTATATATCTATAAACATACAGTAGTTACTCCATGAATTAAATATTTGTGAGCAGACATAGAGAAAGATACTCTTCGGGTTACTGGAATGGTTAGCAATAAGTATTAAGATGTAAGATTGCAGCCTCAGTAAACATGCTTTTCATTAATTTAATTCCTAGTTTTCAAAAATTCTAATGAGGAATTTTAGTTATCTGTTAGTTTGCACTGTGCTATTATATGTAAAATATCAGTAATTACAAAATAATATTTGTGGATTTTGGAACAAAAATTTTATTCACATGTGTAACAACTCTCATGTTACTTCTATATGTGCTGATGAAATTACAAGGATAGTGAAAAAAATCTACTCATTTTCACATTGGGTTTAGAAGCTTGTAAATATTATAATTTATGCAACAACATCAATGTGTGTATTTATTTTCACTGAATCCCCAATCCCCAAAATAAAAATACTATATCAACCCAAGGAAAAATTTCCTCTCTCTTTGTTCTATATTAAACTTTCAGTTAAACATTATCTCTAAGAAAGGAACCCAGTATTAGGAATTTATTATTGGGATGGAGGTAATTTATTACTTATTACTGGTGATCCCCGAGTCAAGACCAGGTGCCCACCATCTTCCTGGCACCTTCTTCAATGGCTCTCCTATTATGGATATTAGAAGACATCTGTGAAAGCTAATGGACAACTTCGAAGAAGCAGCAAAAAAATATGCTCAACAGCAAGTTGTTTGAATAAGTCTCTGGGCATTTTCTTGCTCTGGGTATAAGAAAATACTTTAAAGACAAATGAACCCACCTGATCTATCAGTTGCATGGAAGTGCAAGAGATCAAGGCAAGCCATAGTCAACCATGAGGCAAAGCAGATACACTGCAGACTCATAGTTTTCAATCTCCTGGAAGAAGTCTCTTGAACAAAATTCTCGTCTTGTAATTCTTAAAAGCATCTCATTATACTTAAGAAAAGCATGCCAGATTTAAAGAATAAATGTTTTACAGAATTATTTATTATACATAAAAATGGATCGACTTTACTCACTGGTCTTTCGTGTTCAAGGATTGAAGACTTTCCTGGTTCATATTCAAAAATGCTTCTTGGTTCTGAACGGAATTTGCGGGTATCTATTTTTCTATCAGGAGGCTCCCACTCATTTCTAAAAATAAAAATAAATTGACAACTGATCTAACACCCAGTGCATGCATCACAGAGTTTTCTAAGAACAAATTAATGGATTTTTAGAAAATAAAATAAAACGAACAAAAATTTCCATCACAATATTCTCCTGATTTTGAATGGAATTTCTAAGATTACCACACAGAAAATTACATTCCATTATCAACATATGTAACAATGTTATATTTAAAATCAAAAGGCAAAAAGCTACTGTTTTTACTAACTAAATATTAAAAGCTGGATGAGTAAGATTTGTTTATCTAGGTTTGAGTCCTTCTTTGTCTATGATAATAAAGGACTGATGAATAAAGTTTTCTGGCAGCTAGGGGTTTTGCACATGTGGTAGTAGGCAATGACCATCTGTCTGTAAAATTGGGCCATAAGGCCAAGCTGAGGGTTTGGTCTGTATATCACCCACAAGCTGTTTGTCATAAACCCTTGCTGGGCTCCTAAAATAGCCCTGATACCTGCCCAACATATAGAATAAAGTGTTTTTAAATTCTTTATATTATGTTCGGCTCTGAGTAGAGTTCAGGCCTTCCTGGCCTTCCTGACCTCCATGGCAATCTTGGGGTTGTCCTGAGTGATCTGTGGCTCAATCAACATAGGTAATCATCCATTGCAACTACTCTTCTTTTACACAAGTTGTATCATGATTGAATTGCATCATGAATGGAAGACATCATTCTTTTTTTTTTTTTGCTGCAGTCAGATCATTTTCCGATCATGCAGATGGAAAGGCCCATTAAATTTGTGTGCTCTGGTGTCTTCTGGATCCAAATGGATTCCAGCAGTGATGGGGATTTCCATAACCTTCTTAGACAACTCATTTGAATCCTTGGTTTAGCTCTGGAATATAGTCCCAAATAGTCTCTCTTTGTAAATCTTGAGTTGCTCTGGGAAATGAAGTAGCAGAATGAATATCTAGAGCACTAGTAGTGAAAGGTTAGTAGTGAATATATTTATGATGACATAATGATAAGGGTGGCAAAGGGCTCTTTCTTTGTCATGCTCTTTGCTTTGGCACACAATGGTCCAACAACCTTGTTTAGGAAGAACTACTTCCTTCTTTGAGGTAAGAATACGCCAAACCTGCCTATAGGCTATTATGAGGATTTGGGGCAGTGGTGGGTTGTTTCCGGTTTGGACCAGTTCTTAGAACCAGTAGCGCTGGTGGCAGGAGGCTCCACCCACTCACCTGGGACACTTCTGCACATGCGCAGAAGTGTTGCACGCATGCAAACCGGTAGCAAAATCATTTACAACCCACCACTGATTGGGGGGGGGGCATGATGTGATAATAGTATTTGTAATATTGGTGAATGATGCAGGAGCCATCATATATATACATAACACTGAATTGAGGGCTCTCCATTGGCTACCAATAGGCTTCTGAGAATAATTCAAAGTACTGGTATTGACCTTAAAAATTCTCCATGACTTAGCTACTGGATATGTATAGGATAATTTATTTTAAGTAGACTCCCAGTTTGCTGATCTTGGGTGAGGATGCTGAAGGTTCTTCACCCATGTAAGATCCAGAAAATGTTTCATCAGTGGGATAAGCTGCCAATCTGAATTTCTGATGGCTCGCTACTACTGACTTTTAGAAAAGTCTTTAAAACAGAGTTGTTCAGAAAAGCATTCATTTAAGACATATAATCAATATACCCATACATTTTGTAATAATAATTCATAATATAGCTATGTGGTTTTAAATAAGATTATTTCTGTTTTATACTATTTCTAAATTACTATTGTATTTATTGTTGTTAATTATACAGCACCATGATTGCATTGGAAATTGGCAATATATAAAAAGTCACTCACTCACTCACTCACTCACTCACTCACTCAGTCAACCAACCAACCAACCAACCAACCAACCAACCAACCAACCAACCAACCAACCACTTCCATGAAAAGTCATGCTGTATCCCTGAATACAAAACAAAACACCGACATAATGGCTCTCACACTAGTATTAAATCTGCCACTTCTGGATTAATTGCTATAAAGTAATACATAGTTTACTTTTCTGGAGCAGATCTTTGCCAAGGACGAACAGGTGGTACTGGAGGTGGTGGAGGTGAAGAAACTTTAAAGGCTTCAGTTCCATTGTCAGAAGTACTTTTTGTCAGCGGCCTGTATGTCTGAGTCTTTGCAACAGGATGTGCTTGAGCAGAAAACGATGGACTGAAGTTACCTAGTCAAAAACAAAGCAAAATCACAAGGATCTAAATATTAGTACTAGACAGATAGAGGTAGACACATGCACACACACAAACACAAACACACACAGCAGTGTGGTGTAGGGTTAAGGAATGTGTAGGCCAGGATGTAGTTCTCCCTTAGCCATGGAAGCTGAGTGGAAGAATTTGGGTCAGTCACTCTCTTTCTCAGCTTTAGACTGAGTACATGAAAGACATCTGTCTAGGAACTCTTACAGGACTACTGTGTTATATTATGGTCCATAACCTTCAATGACGAGGCCTTCATCCTGAAGTGGATTGATTCAACCTAATAAACACATACACACATGCACACATTATCCATTCAAATATGGATTGAGTAAAAGGAGCCTTCCTACCATCCCCTAAAATTTCATGACTAAATAAAAGGAAGTATCTTGTATTATTCAACACTATTTTTGGATAGAATCTAGTGGCCTTAATTTAGATCTCTTCTGCCATTTTGGTATGAAATGTGACTCCCCCAGATAATGTTGATTGTTCATTTAATGGGAAAATAAAGTTGCCTATATTTTTTCATCGTCTTTGAAATAAGTGGTTTATAACTTATTGTGTTCTCTCTTGAGCATCACAAACC
Organism: Imantodes cenchoa; assembly: GCA_027560375.1. Lineage (NCBI taxonomy): Eukaryota > Metazoa > Chordata > Lepidosauria > Squamata > Dipsadidae > Imantodes > Imantodes cenchoa. The sequence goes on along the minus strand of JANHGD010004112.1, from coordinate 149,650 downwards.
ATAAAGGCCAATTAGTATTGATACATGCATACTCTGTTGCTGGGGATCATAAAATTGCCCTTCTGTATCAATCTGAAACTCTATGATTCGACCGGGAAGATCGAGCCAGTATTTTCCACATAAGAGATCTCTCTTATTGAATCAGGATTAGTGTTTGAGAAAAGACTTGCAGAGCAAGTTGAACTATAGGTGAGCAAGAATATATGCTGTTGTGTCTATAATTTTTTCCCCTTTCTGTAGTTTAAAGATGGTTTGTTAAGAACAAAGAACAGGAAAAACACAAATACACTGATGAAAAATGAAATTTGTTTGAGGTATGAGATCAAATGAAATAATTAATGAAGGTCTCTAAGGTTAGCTTGGCTCTGGACCATTACTCAAAACTCAAAAGGACACAAACTGGTGTATGTTTATATATTTGCTTGCAAAGCCATGCCTTATTAATATAGTTAAAAGATAAAGTCTTTCTTGTTAGTAATAATTATTAATTTAAAATATTATTTCAGGAATATCACATTGGATGAAAATTTCTTTTTTGTGCAAGCAAATACAACATGCAGCATAAAGTTAAAGTTGAAACAACATTTAAAATATATCCTGTGGTAAAATGCATTTTGTATCATTCTGAATCTAGGAATAACATTCACATTTCAAATAGGCTTCCTGTTATTCATAGGAAACTTAAAATATTTTTACAATTTTTCTGATGTATTCTTACCATATTGCTCATGCCAGTGAAATGGATGGATCTATTTATGGTAGAGTCAATATTTTATTTTTTTTAGTATACAGATTTTGTTTTGGATACCGATGAAAATTAGAGCTTTCAATGCACATGCTCTTTCTTCAAAGTGGGGCAGAATAATATGCCTTCCTGGGTTGTGAACATGCTTTATGTTGTGCATAGAAACAAAACAGTACCCTACAATGTTGCTACCTTAAATGCAAGATATTACAGAAAAGTTATTGCAGGTACCATGCTTTCAGACTCTGCTGTAATGAGTTATCTTACGATGTTACTGTGCATTCAAGTGTTCTCCATTCTAACATAAAAGCTGTCCAACCAATAGAAATAAAAATTAATGATACATATTGGATTATTTATGAAAATAATCATTAATTGTTGATATATGGAAAATAACGAAACAAAAACCGAATATAGAGATTAAATAGATAAAACCAGTTATGGAGGCAGAATCAAGTATGGTCCAGTGGGGTTAGATATTGTTAGAAGTTGCTGGCACTAAAAAAAAAAGACCCATGTGAAAGGAAGGAATAGTTCCTACCAGTATTATATGCATATGAAGTATTATACATGTCAGTGTCATCATCTACAAAAAGAAAGACAAATGTTATAGCAGTGAAATATCTGTCCATTTATCCACAGCAAGGCAGTTTTAAACTCTCTCCCTTGATAAAGGTTTACTATTTGTGCTGTTATTATCCAGTTTATTCGTGTGATATAGCACTATACTTGTACTCACTGAGAATTCAAATTAAGATGCCACAAATGAACTCTAACAAATATGCAGAAAGAAGCCTTAATTTCTTTCCATTATTGAAGCAGCTAAAGTGATTTGCTGCCTTGGTAAACAATAGCAATGGAATCAAGCCTTGCTAATTCCAAGGAATGCAAATGAAAATTTGCTTTGTTGGGTCTCTTCAGTACATTCATATTAAGCCCTTCACTCTCTTCTTGAAAAGACCACTAAGTAGGGGTTTTTCTTTAACTGGAAAAAATAGAGAACTGTGTTTAAGAGACTTACTGGATTAAAGATGCAATACATAGACATTACATATCATGGCGCTTGGGTCTCTAAGAGACTCTCAAATAATTTCTATTGTTCAATCCAGGCAGCGAAGGAGTTACTAGGAGTTTCCATCTTCTTGGTTATGCAGTAGGAGAGGACCTAGTTGAAGGTATGAGAACTCCCTGTTATGGAACAGCCTGTTCCTAAGGCAAGAATAGTCCTAACTCTTGTGGTTTTACAGAAACTGTCTCTTCCAGAGGCCTTTGAGAATTGTTTATTGTTCATTGGTGCCTATATTAATCCAGTCTATAGAACAATTTGTTCTATACTATTTTCAATGTCGTAAGACATCCAGAGTTGTGCAGGAGCAGGCAGCCATGACAATGGAAATTATAATAGTACTAATAAAAATGAAGGATCAAACACAAATAAAAATGGGAAATGTTATTTACCGTTGTAGTTATTATTACAATTAATTATTGGGTATTAGTGTTTCTTTTTTATGTTTTTATTAGCTATAATAATAATCAGGCCAACATTCCTCTGGATTGAGGTGGGATGAATCACGACAATAAATAAACAATAAAAGAAGCATCTATTAAAAAAATCTAATCTGTTAGCAAGGCTACAAAAAAGGAAGAAAAAAGTAGAAATTATACATACCGGGCTTATGAACCATATGGATTTGCTTAAACATTGTCTTATACCAATCCTTTGGCCTGTCAACAGTCTAAAAAGAAATTTAAACAATTAGCAGATAATCAGTACAAAAGCCAGACTGCTAACAAAGTAGGAAACTATTATTTATTTATTTATTTATTTATTTATTTATTTATTTATTTATGACACAGATTTATATCACCGCCCAACTCACACACACTGTAGGTGATTCATGGCAGCTTACAAAATTTTAAAAATCCACCATATAATAAACACCCATAAAATATCTCACCCACCATGTCAGCAACCACACAGTCAAATCAGCCATTTTATCGGCTTCATCTTCATTTGTGGTCTCACGCTCACTGACAAAACCACATTTTTGGGTACTTTTAGGAAAAGCAACACAGTAGGAGCTAACTATCCCTTGGGGGAAATGATGTTCCATAAAGAAGGAGCCACGCCACCACTATGAAGGCTCTTTTTGTGCAAAACTATTTGAGCTTCATTCTGAATTAATTGAAGCTTGCAAGTACTCTTCAAGGGCAGCTCCATATAGAGCATATTATAGTAGTCCAGACATGAGATAAGTGGGCAATTAATAAAACATAAGCAAAGTGGTTCATTTAGACTTTTAATAGTTATCATGTTTTGCTTAGTTTAGAGTTGAAATGATGCAATATAATGATTATACATAAAATAAAAATATCGCGGGAAAATATTCTGGTCAGATAAAATAAATAAGTTGTCAGTATCTATCATCATATTCCATGAATCTGAAGACCATTACTATTGTTATGTGTTAATCTTATTCACTGATGCATGCAACTAAATTACTAGATTCAAATCGTTAGGTATATTTTTTGTAATAAAAGACTAGATGCCACTGTTATATTATCAGAGTGTGGTAACATAAAAAAAAAGAACAAGTCCCATTTGAGAGTTTAACGCAATATATATGTGACATTGAATGCTGATGATTTATCTGAAATGGTACCATTAACAGAAGCATTTTATTCTCACTAGAGTTTTTCCTTCTTTGCTACATTTTTCTGGTAACAGTCTATAATCAAGGAATCTGTTGTCAAAGTAGGAGCCTAATTTTCATTGGCCAAAAGCCCATTAAAAAAACCTAGAAAAGCTAGCTATAGTATTTCAATATTATTTACATAAAAAACCCCAGATAGACCAAGTTTACTTATTCACAAATAAATGATAGATTTATTTCTCATCCAGATAATCAGATGGCTGACAATGAAGCCAATGGACTGAATTATATGATTAAAACACATATAGGTAATCCTTGACATACAACAATTGATTCCAGAATTTCTGTTGCTAAGTGAAAAATTTGTTCAGCGAGATTTGCCCCATTTTATGACTTTTCTTGCCAGTGAACTGTGGGAACTTTGGGGGGAAAAGTTGGACCAATAAAAGGAACTTCACTCAAGCTGTGTTGCTTTTGTGTCCAGCCCCAGGTCATCACAATTATTTTCCACACAGGTGATTAAATTGCAAGCCAGTTCTTTAAAATTATGGATATAAAAGTAATCCAAAGGATTGGCCCATCATTTCTTATCTAGCTCCTTTCTACTGTGCCTCCTCAGTAGGGAAATTCACAGGCAGGATTTTGGAAATGGAAAAGCCTATCATAATGCTAGAGAAACACATTCCACTATATTGCCAGAAATACATCTTCTCATCTGCAAGGGATATGGTGGCTCTGTATTTAGAATGGAGGCTTTACGATCAGCAAGTCTGAGTTTGAGACCAAGGTACTGCATGGAGGGGTAAGTCCCCCCCCCCCACACATTCACTCCAGCTCCTGCCCACCTAGCAGTTTGAAAGCATGTAAAAAGCAAGAGTAAATAAATAGGTACCCCCAGGTAAGGGTGACATCACCAGCTAATACCTCTCAATCTCGGATGCCAAATATCTACTGTCTTCAAAGCTGTAGACTTCTGGCTTTCTGTACATCATCATATGCTAAATAATAAATAATAATCTCATCCACCTTGTTTTCTCCTGCCCTGCTGCAAGACAGGAGAAAGAGCTGGTGCTTAACAAGTACTTATCAGCAGTGGTGGGTTGCTTCTGGTTCAGCCCGGTTCAGCAAACCAATAGCAGGAAGCTCCACCCACCCACCCCCC
>JANHGD010004112.1:122442-133607 GCA_027560375.1 Imantodes cenchoa | reverse complement strand
CCTGCTTGAAATACTTTCTGTTGAGTCTTCTCCCCCCCCCCCCCCCAATTTCCCCTGCGGGCCCTGATGAAAGCTCCTGCACTCTGGCCCCAGCTGCAGTTCAGCCCCTCCAAGGCTCCCTGTCTTTCCATCAGAGGACTTTGGAGAAGAGCTCCTCCATCCCCTGACCCTCTGGGTAACAGTTCCTCCCCAGCCCCCCTGCCCCTACTCTATCCGCCATTGTCCCCAGTTGATTTGCTCCTTGAGCTTCCTAGGATTCAGCTTGCCTTCCCCTCCTATTCCCTGCTAGTTCTTCTGTTGCTACAGGGGAGGGAGGGGCGGCTCCCAGTGTCTTGTCTGGGGATAAGCCTACTAGACCATACTTCCTTAACTAGGGATTGAAGCCACTGTGCGCACTGGTTCTCATTCCAATTGCCCAAGCACACCTCTCAGGAAAGAAATGGTTTGGGGGTTTGCTTTCTGCCCACAAGCAGGAACTCTGCCTTTCATCCAAGAGATTGTTTTCTAAACTCTAATGGCAACACCAGAGAGACAGTGTGGTTAAGACACCAGCTTAGAAACCAAAAGGTTGTGAGTCCTGCCTTATGCACAAAACTTGCTGGGGGACCCTGAGACAGCCATTTTCCTCTTAGGTCTGGGAAGAAAAAGGCAATGGCAGGCCATTTCCAAAAATGTTGTCAAGTCCACCTTGCGGAAACTTGCCTAGGCAGTCACCCAATGCAATGACTGGAAGGAATCTCAGGATCCCAACCTCACAAAAAGTAAAATCAAATGTCAGCATCCTGCCAACCATGGGTGACCTGTAAAAGATAAAGAGGACCCAGGCCTGGTTAGGACTTCCCTAGGAAAGGACCAGGAAATCTCAGAGCTGTTGAACTAAAACTGGGATTTAAAAAAAAAAAGGTCCCAGAAAAGGCCACAGCAAAGCAATTCCATATGACTAGAAGAAAACCAACTGAAGGTGCCCATGAAGACACCGGGAATCCAGCTTAAATAAAAGACAGAGGTTACTGTAGAACAAGGTTGTCCAATCTTGGCAATTTTAGGACTTGTGGACTTCAACTCTCAGAATTCCTAGGAGTTGAAAGTCCGCAGGTCTTCAAGTTTTTGAGATTGAACGAAGTATGTTTGGGTTGTGATCTGCCAAGCCAAAACTAATATTTTATGTGATTCTAAGCCACTTTAGATGTTTACTCTATATCCCTAATAGGCACTTTCTGATCTTGATAATTTCATCCCTAGAATCCATCAAATGCAATCCGGAAACTTCAAATCCTATGCAAACATACTGGATAGTAAAGTCCTCAGAGTTCAATCAATTATATATCAACACTAAATATGGCCATTTGTTCATTAGTGATTTATTGCATCACTTAACTATTATTGTTCCCATGTAAATAGTAATGAATTTCAACTGCCTCTGAACAGCACTGGCTGGGTTATACTACAAGTTACTATAAATAAGGATTAGCAGTCTTACCTGGAATTCAGTTCTTTTGCACTGGCTGGAAAGTTGGGAGGGGGAACTTGAGGTTCCAAATAATTGCACAGAGGATCAGAATCAAGAGATTGGTTATTAGAAAACAAATCACAGTAAGTTAAGTGCTAATAGAATGAGTGCATTATTATAATAGATTCACTCCTCAGCATTCCGATGAACCCTTTTGTCACCCACAACATCACATGACGGCTGGAATGCCACCTAACTGTAGAAATGATGTTTTTCATGATGAGCTTGATTCTTGACAAGCAAATTCTTGGCTTTCGCTAGAGATGGTCTGGGGGTTTTGGCAGCACCCTTCACTCATCTAACGTGGTTGGGTGGTTGTTATTACACTTGTAGAAAGGCCAGCTTTTTTGGCATCTTACGTTAAGAGGGCCTTCAAGTAAATGCATTTCATACCTGGAGAATAGCAAGGTATGTGAATAGTCTATAGAAGCTGTATTTCACAAATCTCTGGTTTAACTTACCTGGTAAATCCAACTTCTATTGTAAATGTACAAGAGACTTTAGGCAAGTGGCTGGTGCTCGGACAGGGGTGGGTTCCTCCCGGTTCAGACCGGATCACCCGAACTGGTAGCGGCCTGCTGGTGACATCACTGAACTAGATCGGCTAGTGCCGATCTTTTTATTTTTTTATTTTGGGGGGAATTTATTTTACTCTTTTGAAGTTTTTTCCTATTCTACTGCTTGTAAAAGGGCCCTCCTGCCTGCCCCCGATTTAAACTGACCTTTATTCCTTCGCCCAAAGCACAACTGATCAGCTCCTCAGCTGTGTTTCGGGCTGATTCCAGCTACTGAGCATCCACGGAAGCCAAATTGCACGAGGGAATGTGCATGTGTGTGCTTGCTCCGCTTGCGCATGCGCAAAATATCACGATGTTAATTGGTGGCGAAGATAAGTGGAACCCACCCCTGTCTCAGGGGAGAGTCACTCACACGAGGCTGGTCTTAAGATTGTGACAAAATTACAGGTAGTCCTCGACTTATGACCACAGTTGGGCCCATTAACATTTGCTAAACATTTGCCCTATTTTACGACTTTTCTTGCCACAGTTGTTAAGTGAATCAGGGCAGTTGTTAAGTTCATAACACAATTGTTACATGAATCTGGTTTCCCCACTGAGTTTGCTTGGCAGAAGGTCGCAGAAGGACATCACATGACTCCGAGGCACTGCCACTGTCATAAATATGAGTCATTTGCTCATTTTGATCACATGACTATGGGGATGCTGCAAGAGTTGTAAGTGTGAAAACTGGTCATAAGTCACTTTTTTCAGTGTCATAATTTTGAATGGTCACTAAGCAAACTGCTGTAAGTCGAGGACCATCTGTATTGCAAAATGATCCCAGGATTTGAAAATGCTTAATCAATGAAGTTGGTTATTCCTATCACTGGAACTGGCTACTCTTGTTTTTCCTTCAGGCAGTACAATCTGGGGAGGTAATCAAGATCTTGGGTAGGTGGGAAAAAGAGGACTCTGGAAAGAGCGCCCCCTCCGGGGAATTCCCTGAGGGGAGAAAAGTCTTCCACATCTGACAGGAAAAACTCTCCCTCTCCCAGTCCATGGACTTCCATCTCAAAGGAGGAATCTATATCCTGGTTTCTCCCTGTCTCCCTTTCCTAACCCAGGGGTGTCAAACACAAGCCCTCGAACCGGACATGACCCGCAATGTGGTCAGATACGGCCCACAGGACTGTCCTGGAAAATGTAAGGGGCCGGCCTACATCACTTCTGCCCAGTCTACCCAGTGAGAAGAGGAAACATCTGGCCAGCATGGCTTCTGCCCAGTCTACCCAGTGTGAAGAGGAAACATTCAAACAGTTTGGGGAGTGGTTTCAAGCTGGCCACGCCCGCCCAGTTGGCCACACCCATCCAGTACCCCCGCCCACCAAGTCAACCAAAGCCCTGATGCGGCCCTCAATGAAATTGAGTTTGACATCTCTGACCTAACCAGTAGCATGGGTTGATCATGTGACTGTATCTGACCAGTAGCATATGCTGGAGCAAGTCTATCTACTGCACAAAGTCACAAAAGTTAAGATTGTGACCAGGATAACGCTGTCATGTTACACTACGGTGCACACACAGATAAAACAGGAGCTTGTTGTGGATGCCATCTCGATTATTGGGACCTTCCCAGGCCTACAGACTTGAGAAAAGTGGATGGAGCCAAAAGTGAGTCAGACCCAAGGGAAAAAGAAGCTGGGGCCGCTTTCGGGCCTTGGTGTGTCCACAATGCACGTAGGAGTTGCCAGCGTACCCAACATTGTGGATTTCTAACCTGAATGAGTGGGAGAGAGACAGGAGGCCCTTCCATCAGTGTTGACATCCAATTTTTTTTACTACCAGTTCTGTGGGCGTGGCTTGGTGGGTGTCGCTTGGTGGGCGTGGCAGGGGAAGGATACTGCAAAATCCCCATTCCCTCCCCACTCCTGGGGGAAGGATATTGCAAAATCTCCATTCCCACCACGCTCTGGGGCCAGTCAGAGGTGGTATTTGCCAGTTCTCCGAACTACTCAAAATTTCCTCTACCAGTTCTCCAGAACCTGCTGAATTTCACCCCGGCTGAGAGAGAGGGACTGGCCAAATGTCACCCAGCTGGCTTTGTGCCTAAGGCAGGACTAGAGCTTAGAATCTCTTGGTTTTTAGCCTGATACCTTAACCACTACACCAGATTCATTTTCAGTATAAGTACCGTATGTTGCCTTCTGAATATTTTTCTGTGTAGAAAACTGTGTAGAAAACTGTGCTCTGTGCTCTGCTCTACAACTGTGTAGAGCTTGCCTTGCTTTTAAGAAGAAAGTGTCAAAAATATTAATTGCCTGATTTTATTAACTGGCCAACATTCTCATGCAGCAATCATATGCGTCAGCAATTTTCAAAGCACAGATGGCCATTTATGTAATTTCGTTTGCAATTTCGGCTGTGTTCCACAGCAACAGGAAAATGGAGTACATCTGCATTCTTGGAAGAGAATAGTAACAAATGAACTAGAAACCGTGCAAACATGTAATGATGTTGAAATAGGATTGTGATAAAAGATGAACTATATGAACAGGAAGACTATCGTGGCCTCACCCATGTGCTGCAAAAAGAGATCCAATTATGATCTGCTCTGTTTTCCTGAATGGAGATTTGTTTGTGAATAACCTTCCTTCCTCTTGTGTTTCCTTTGAGAGGAAATGGCGTCACTTTGTTATGGAGGGCAATTGTTATATCTAAAAAGTAAAATGCCATCCACAGTACAACTGAATTGACAGGAAGGCCAGCAAAGAGAAAGCCATTTGGCAGAGCTGTTATATTATTTGATAGATTCTCTTTTAAAGGCGGCATCATAGTTTAATTGTAGAACACAGATTTAATTGTCTTCAATTAAAAGGTCAGGAATAGGACAAATGAATGCACTATACATTATAACACACACACACACACACACACAAAATCCAACAAGGTGCACTATCCACTCTAACTTATGGCCACAGCTGCCAACTAGTGAAAAAAAATCCCAACAGTGCTGGTTCTAAGCATATCAGGACAAACATTATAGCCATCACACAAAATACAGTAGCCACTATGAGAATGGTAGCTACTGTAAACCAGAATCTTTGTCAAATCCATTTTCTTCTCAAAAATGGCCCAGCCATGAGCCGGATAACGTGAATAAACTGGAAAGTTTTGATGCAAATTAGCTGAATCCCAAAACTAGAATTAAACTAAGCAAAGTCTCCTTTGAATCTAGTTCAATTCCTGGTGATTTCCTAGATTCATCAATTTACTTTTCTTGGCAGCAACATAGAAGTGGTTTGGCATTGCTATCTTCTTCCTTTAAACTTCCCAGTCTAGCCTAAAGTTGTAAAGTTTCCTGATACTCTCGCACCAAAGTCCTTAACAGGCCTGTGGCTTGGTTTTGGGGCCTCCTTTCTGACATTTAAAATTCTGTTATTTAATATGCGTCAGCAATTTTCAAAGCACAGAACAACTATTTTGTTTGCTTAATCAGAGCAAAGGCATTTTTATAAATAGAATAGAATAGAATAGAATAGAATAGAATAGAATAGAATAGTTGGACATTGGAGGTCTTCTAGTCCAACCCCTGCTCAGGCAGGAAACCCTGTACAATTTCAGACAAATGGTTGTCCAATCTCTTACTTAAAAACTTGGAACATTTACAACTTCTGGAAGCAAGTTGTTCCACTAATTAATTGTTCTAACTGTCAGGAAATTTCTTCTTAGTTCTATGTTGCTTCCCTTCTTGATTAGTTTCCATCGATTGCTTCTTGTCCTGCCCTCAGGTGCTTTGTAGAATTGACTCCTTCTTTGTGGCAACCCCTGACATATTGGAACACTGCTATCATGTCACCCCTAGTCCTTCTTTTCATAAACTAGACATACCCAGTTCCTGCAACCGTTCTTCATATGTTTTAGCCTCCAGTCCCCTAATCATCTTTGTTATCCTCTGTTTCTAATTCTTACAAAAATGCTTCTTTTGATTAGTATTAGAGATGCTTCAATTTTCTTTGCTCAGTTTAGATTCCCACTCTCTGGGAATACAAATGACTTCTTCCAATAAAATGTTCAAAGCACTATGAAGTTTATTACTTCATATCTGCTAGGAAATGATCTGCTTGGACCATAGTAACACATAGCAAATGTAACCTGTAATTGTTTCCTAGCAATGCATCTCTTATTTATTTATGAAAATTTATATGGTCACCCAACTCTTTCTCTGCGGCCGTCACTCACTCTCAGTGCCGCCACTCACTCAGTGACTCCTGGCAGCTTACAGTATGGGCCACCTTCAGGGGAAATTACCTTTGCATGAAAATGTAAGATAACAGTCACTTTAAGTCATAAGTCTTATATATCAAAAAGACAGTACTCTGTAGGATTACTGCATGGGAAATTATAGACACCAAAGTCCAAAACCTAATTCAGAACATACAGAATCTATTTGGGCAGTTCATAGAGTGTTGTTTCTCTAAATATCTACATTGAAATATATTTATTAGGTTGCCTAAGTTTTCATAAGTAATGAAATTAAGTATACCAATACGAATGGTATACAGATATTGTGGACAATGAATCTCCAATTTTCACATAAAATTTAGACTTACAGCATAGTGCAAGGTAAATAATGACACCACATTGCTGGCCTTGCTTCAAAAGAACAAGACACAAATAAGAATTTAAGATGAAGAAAGTGAACTGATTTTTGTTAATTAATGTATAGAATAAAACAGCACACAAAATTCATCTTTTAACACACACACACACACAGACATGGGTAAAAATACCTTGTAAAGAGCTAATCCCAATTTTTAAAAATGTGGGTTATTAGAATGCATGAAAATAATGAGGACAGGCTTTATTTCACTTCAATAATGGTTGGGAGAGGTTATGCTTTTGGGTAATTATGGAAAACTGCCCTATATAAATGACTTGTGGTAGTGACTGTTGGATATCTTGCATTCTTATGTTTTTATGAACTATTTTATCAGCTGAATGATACTTCTTTTATTGTACATCCAAATCAAAGAGGCGCATTCTCTGTATTACACACATAAATCTAAATAATAATGCCCATGATAAGGCGTAAATCTACCTTGGAAACTTCCATACTAATTATGGGATTTAAAAATTTCATAGGGGCAAATCAGTGGTGGGTTGCTACCGGTTCTCACCAGTTCAGTTAACCAGTAGCAGCAGCGGGAGGCTCTGCCCACCCACCCGAATGTCATCAAAAGCGCTCTGCGCATGCGCAGAAGTGTTGTGCATGCGTAAAGTGCCTGCACGCACCCACACACTCCCATTCCCAAACCGGTAGCAAAGGTAAGTGAAACCCACTACTGGGGCAAATGAACAATGCAACTCAGGAATGCAGAAAATAAACTTACAAATGGTTGTTGCAAAAATTCTACTGCGTGTCGTAGCTCCATATGTAATACCTTTGTAAAAGAAACCTCCGTAGCCCCAGAAATATCCCAAGCTACTATTAGTAATAGACAATATTTAAATGAGTTTCTTCAAACAATATAGCAATTCTGGGACACAAAGACATCTTATGTTATGCCATTCCCTTCCCTAGATGTAGCTAACCAGATATATGTTTTGCAATGGGTAATCTGTCTCCTTTTCAACTAGTCAGACGATTCATGAGTGGTTTAGCTGCTGATTAAGTAAGAGTGGTTTTCCTTCTTGTTAATGCAATGCCCTTCCATAGGATGAGATATTGTTTGGAAATATTCTAGAACATATTCTAGCATTGTCACTAAGATAACACAGAGGAGCCCCATCAACCCTGGCTAGTATGCCAAATACTACTTCAGTTAATCATAAAAACCCTGTAATAGTGATTTTTTTAAGGAACATGTGTTTACAACATTACAATAGTTATCCAAACTAGCATAAGCACAGTATTCAAACAGCAATGGTCATATTATACACATGTGTGATTGTTATATTCTTATGATGAATTATACAGAATATCCTTTTCAAAAAATAATATGCACTTTAAAAAAAATAATTAAAAATTTAAAACCATTCCATATTTATTTTGTCCTTAATTTATACGGCTTCCTAACTTTGTTTCCCATGTTACGTATGTGATATATTATCATGTCCTACATTTTCTCCTTGCATGAAGAATATAAGTACAATTATATGTACACAGTTTTTTCTGCCATTTTGTCTTTTTTTGATTCCTGCCACGAAGATGTTATCTACCAATGCCAACCAATAATTTCTACTTCAGTATCTTTGAACCAAAGCAGGATGTAAAAATATACTGTATCATACATGAAAAGCTTAAAATTTAATAATGACAAATTCTCATATGGATGAATGACCTTGGGCACATATTCAATTTTACTGAAATAATGTTGAATTTATCAGACTTTGCCATATGCCCATCCCGTCAAAATGAACAGAAATTTAGATGTTTTTAATGAATATTATGCTTGATTGGGTGACACAATTCCTGAGTTTATGACTTGGAAATTGGAAATTGGTGATTCATAGTATACTGAAGTGGAGAAATACACACAAGTGATTCCAGCAATTAGTATCAAATAAAATTGTGATGAATTCTAAACTTTGGATTTTTCTCATCAGTCCATCATATATAATAAGCCTTAAAACCTTTTTCACTTTATGCAATAAAATGGAAATGCAAAGAGTGATACAAAAAAAAAAAAAGAAGAAGCCTGATCCAAAAGTGATTTTTTTTTCATGCTACCAATGGTGCTGGAAGTTTTATGTGCCTTACTAAGGATTTTTTTTTTGAGGGGGGGAGTTTTGCAAACCTGGGCAACATTTGAAAAGCACTAAAAGTAGCTCTTCACTGGAACGAAATTCTCCAGGGAATAGAAGTAAAAATATGCTCACTTGCTTTTTTTGATGAACTGTGTGAGCCACAGAATATGGTAATTTATTCATACCAGTTTCCCAGAGATAGAGCAGCATAATGAAAATGCTCAATTTAACTTTCTGCTTAGATTAATCCCTTCTTGCTCGTTTAAACATTTCCCTTTCAGTTGGTACATCAGTTTAGTTGCCTTCACTTTCCTGAACAGCTTGATTGGGATCTAAATTGACTCTCCTATGGAGATGGGAACCCTTGTCAGCTGAAAGTAAAGGAGACTTAGGGGATTTAATTCTGAAGGTGAAAATAGAAAGTGAAAAATCTGGGCTAATACTAAATATGAAGAAAACAACAGTAAATTTAATCTGTAAAGAAACATAGTAGATAATTTCATTTTTGGGGGGCTCAACAATATAGATAGAAAGCATGCTAAAAATGTAGAGATTAATTTTCTGGAGTAATGAAATAAGGAACTTAAGACAAGAACATGAAAGATGGTGACGGTTAAAGTGCAATAAAATGTTAGTTACAGCAATCATCTTTCCAGTTGAAAGATATGAAATCTGGACACTTAAGAAACAATGGGTGAAAGAAAAATGGAAACCTATGAATTATGACTCTAAAGTCATCTGCCAAGAGCTGCATGAACCTCAGGAAGATCAAGTCAACCAGTCTTGAACTAATAAAAACTGACCACTCACTTGATATGATAATTAGGTAACAGAAACTTAAAAAATATCATGACTGGAAGACTGAGAAAAGAATAACACAAGTCAACAGATAACATAAATGAACAGGATCAAAGAGATTTCCAGAATGATCTTGGAACAGCTATGAGTTAATTTGAAAGATGATCAATACGATGAGCATTTTTCCATGCAATCTCCAGGCACAGAGTCTGACTCAATGGCATATAACTAATTAACTATTAATCTTAAATTCCTTCGTTCATAAAAATTCTTTATGTATTATTTCCATTTAGCTGTGAATTATTCTTCTCAGAAATGATAAATCTCAGAGTCAGACATTATTATGTACACTTTAAACAGAAAGTGTTAAACAATTTTAAAATACGAAGGGTGCCAACTATTGGACCTATAAAACGATCCTGTTTTTAATCATTTATACTGTATTGGTTAGTCTGGTATTTTCTCAGTGATGCATAAATAGGAGCTGTTTAAAACTTGTGCTTCTCTGCCAAAAAACCTAACTACTGCAGCAGCCTTAAATGAAATATGCCCACATCCACTAGTATGCTATTAACAGTTAATTCCTATTCATTCAAAATCAATACATAAAATACTATTCAGTTTGTAACCTTCCCTGGAGAATTGAAAACTTTACAGAGAAATATCAAAAATGTATGTGTACCTGCCCTCCTCTCTTTTATCACTTCAATGCAATAAAAGGAGGAAAGTGAGTGTGTCTCCCTTTTAATAGTGCAGATAAAGGACACAGACATCTTACACAGCAAAAGCGAAGTGCTCTTTCAAAATACTCCTATACCAAATATTTCTGTCAAATATCATTGATTTTTTAGTTCAGCACAAAATCCTGCCTTTTAATGAAATGCCATATTACTGTGTCTCCTAACTTTTAAATGCAAATAACTGTGAGTGAAAGGGATAGCTGAACTTTTTCATGTAGACATAGGAGACTAGAGATGTCTGTTAATCTGTTAATTTCTGTTAAATATTGGCACTGCTACCAAGTCGAGTTCGGAGGAACAAAGGGGGAGTGGAGGAGGGGGAGCGGAGGAACGGAAGATCGGAGGAGATTCGCTTTCCAGCTGATGTCGGTGAGAGTCTGACTTGCTCTCCCTCCCCCGACCTGGGCTCCTTGACAGCTGATGCCGACGGGAGGCTGCTTTGCCTGTGCTCGTCAGGCACCGAGACCCTGCCACAAGATGCAGAGGCCACCCGCTCGGGATCGAGGCCTGAATTCCGGGATTGACGTGGCGGAGCTTTTCCATCTGCTACAACTGAAGCATTCTGCGCACGCAGTGGTGGCAAACATTTACCCGCTGGGGGAACCGGACACGAATCCTGTGCAGGCTAATTTTGCTAAACGCTGCCTGAGCGGATGCTACCGTGGCGGTTGGACCTTGGTTACAGGCAGGGGTGAAATGCTCCCAGTTCGCAAAAGTCTTGTTGTTGGCTGTCAGCCGACAAGGCAGTTTGAATAGCGCGCACAGGGAACGGGAGGCTCCGCACACCCGCCTGCACGCTGGCATTTGAGTTCTTTTCCCTCTGCACATTCACAAAGAGTTCTGTGAATGCTCAGAGGGAAAATAACTCAA
>JANHGD010004112.1:99750-118472 GCA_027560375.1 Imantodes cenchoa | reverse complement strand
TGATCCTTCTGAGGTGGGTAAAATGAGGGCCCAGATTGTTGGGAGCAATATGCTGACTCTGTAAACTGCTTAGAGAAGGCTGTATAACACTATGAAGCAGTATATTAGTCTAATTGCTATTGTTATTGTGATTCTAGTTGATTAAATAGCCTGATCATTTATCATACTATTATATAACATCTTCAAACTGAAGTAAAGAACCTTAATAAATATCAACAAAGCCCAAAATGCCATTTCATACAAAAATAATTTTATTTTTAACTCCTGCCAGGTTTACCCCCCAAATATTGCTTGATTGCATAATGAAAGAGGCCAACCAAATTACATATAATGGAAGAACAAAGATATGTTTCATAAATTCCTCAAAATGAGTGAAAAAAATCCAGTGATAATTTTATCTGAAGGATTAAGTCACCAAATTTTATCCATCTGAAAAAAACAAGAAAAATCCATGTTTTAAATCAAAATATGTTTCAAAAATTAATCTGCAACATACCAAAGGCTTTTTCCAGCTTCTAACAAAACCATAATTTCTGAGCTCTCTTTTAAAATACCAGTCAACAATCTATATTATCTGAAGCATGTCCCCTTTTGTAAAGCCAGATGGTTCAGAATGAATTATCAGGGGTAATGTAGTTTGCAATCTCTGTTGCTGTCAAATGTAGCAACTATATTTAGCAAAGAAATCTGCCAATAGTTTAAATATTCCACTGTGTTTTTACTCACCTTTGGTATTATTGTTATATAAGGTTCATGAAAAGAATAAACCAAAATCCATTTAGAAAGGTATCATTATATACCTCCACCAGTATTAGAACAAAAAATTCTATGTATGTCTTATAATTGTCCTATAATTAATAAAATAACTCTATTAATCCATGAAAACAATGAAGGTTTTCTTATAGAATGAAATATGTCTTACTGTATAGGAAAGCCTTTGCTATTTTCATAGATTTAACACTTCTTTCTTTTTTCTTTAATGATAGAAAGAAGCCAAATTGCTGCAGCCAAATTGGCAATCTGAGATTATGAAATCTTCATAAGAATTATTTTACTGAAAAGTACTTTACTATCAGGACACATTAGGTCAGCACTAAACATTTAAACATAAAAATGGAAAATGTTGACTTCCTGAATTGAAGTCATTATATGTCCTAAGAGGCTTTAAGTATAAAAATAATACATTCTTGCTATAGTTTCAAATCTAGAAGCCAGCATTTTAGAAGCCAAGATCTTCAACCTTTATTAAGCCAGCATTCTGCTTTATCAAGATTCTGCAGAATTAAAAAGAGAATGAACTGGAGAAAATTACAAAATACAAAGACTTACAAATAAAGAAAAATGTCTGTGGTAAAAGAAAATGACTTGTAAAAGAAAGCAAAGATAGTAGTAATAGTAACAGATGCCTTGGGTGATTATTACTTAACTCAGTAATATTAGAATTAATTTTGATGAACATTCTTTGATCTGGCTATCTGTTATTTGTCCAAAATTTGTTTAAAATCTCTAGACATATGGTAATTATCTGATCCATCTGTAAACAAAAATATGAGCTAAGCATCTATGATAATCATTGGGTTGGACCATAATAATTTTCTTAATGTTTTCTCAAAGTTTTCTCAATATTAAAAAAAGTCTTCAGGGTGAAATGTTTTAGAGATATATTATCCAAAATTACTACATTCCTGGTTGATTTTTAATTACCATAAATGTCCATTCTACCAAGCTATCTCCTTGATAAGAAACTCTTCTCATAAAGTTCTTGGGGAAAAAAGAAGACAAAAAAAAAAGAAATCCATTCTTTCTTAGTAATTGAAATTCACTTTCAAAAATTTGGAAGAAGAAAAAATTATGAATATGAAAAAATTAAATAATTATTTATTTTATATTAATGACATTTGTGATACACACCTGACCCAGGAATCTTTTTGTATTTTAGACTACTGCCTGCTATTAATACACAGAAAGTCACATTTTATGTAAATGGTACACTTGTCTACAAGTCAAGATATAATGCATAAGTTGAGATATTGGGCGAATTGGGTACAATTAGTAGCAGTATATCCCCCCCCCCCCCATGAATGTCCTGACTCTGACTTTTCATAATAGTCCTACTCAGTGGCATCTCCACCAGTTCATTTTATAACTTGACAAAGAACGAAGCCTTTATCTAGAAGTAAGAAATCCATGTTCCATTTATAATCCTGAAATCCCATCACTTGGTATTGAGGAAATCATTAGGGCTCAGCTAAAGAGATGCCAAGAGACCTATCATATGCTTTGAAATAAAGAAATTAGAAGTGTTCAGGGAAAATGACAACTGTTTGATTTTTCTTCTCCTTTTTGAAGAAATTTCTAAAGTAGAAAATGGATGTTCCTACACTTTGGGCACATTCAGACAGCTGGCTTAATGGATTGTTGTTCAGGCTATGAGTCAGTTCAAAGTATGCCAGCCTAAATTCATAGCTCATCACTGTTTAACCTCATTAACAATGCCAGTGAATGGACTTTCTCTTAAGAGTGTTCTGTTGAAAAAAGATAAGGTATTAAATGATCTTGACAACAAAAAATAATCACTTTTCTAATGGAGAATGGGAATAAGACAGATAATCATCTAGGAGGACCTGATCTAAGGTAAGTTGGGGCTTTTCTAGGAGGACCTGATCTAAGGTAGATTGGGGTTTTCTTTTTCAACTGATGTAACCCATCCTGTGAATCACCTGCAATGGCTGATCGCAATGGCAATATAATGAAAGCCTTGGTGGGCTAAGGAGTAGGAAGCAGTATCTGTAAAACAGGAAAGGTTATATTTTCCTGTTTTAGTGGAAATTACCAGCCTACTTGGCATGGAGTACCTGTAGCACCTGATGCAGAGATGTGGGTGATAGAAGCTTGGACACTCTATCACTCTACTTCAGTGTTTCTTGGCAACTTTAAGGCAGATGGCCTAGAGCCTGACTGGGGAATTCTGAGAGTAGAAGTCCACCCTTCTTAAAGTTGCCGAGGTTGAGAAACATTATTCTACACTGCCATAAATCAGATGGTTCAAATCATTCACAGGGTGGGGTGGAGTTGATGAGCAGGATGCTTGGAAGACTGCTTTTAGTGATGGTAGCTCAATGTTAACTCACTGTCCTTGCCCTGTTGGGGAAAAAATGCCTTGCCAAAAAAGCAAGGGGTTTGGAGTAATGCAGGCATACGTTCCCCACCAGAAAAAAAAATCATGATTTGTAAAAGCAAGTTTCCCAGCCCTTCCTGTCATCATCATGGTTGCCATCAAACTTCCACATATACTTAATATGTATCTCAGGCTTGGGTCACAAGATGAAAAACACCAATTTCACACTGGATCAGAAATCTCTGAAGTCTGATGGGTTCTACTATGAACTGGGGATTAGAAGAAGGCTTCATCAGGAGGAGATAGTGTTAAACATTAGTTATAGCAGCACCCCTCAGAAGAAGATAGGGGAATGTGTGCATTAGTTAGTCTACTATGATGGCAGTCTCCAATGACTAAAGGGTCTACTTTTCTGTTGGTAACTGTCTGAAGGACGAACAAGGTAAATGGCTCTTTTGCAATAGTTACCGTATTTGGTAGCTTTCATTACTACATTTAAGAGTTGTAGTGCAGTGCTTAGAGTGCAGTACTGCAGGCTAACTCACTGCTCACTCCAGGAGTTCCAGCTCAAGGTTGACTCAACCTTCCATCCTTCCATGATCAGTAAACTGAGAACCCAGCTTGTTGGGAGCAATATCCTCTTTGTATATCACTTAGAGAGAGCTGTAAAGAACTATGAAGTGGTATATACGTTTAAGTGCTATTGCTATATTTAAATCTATCTTTGTGGTGGGTATAAAAATGAAGTATGCATCTAAAAATGCCACATTACTGACTTGGACAAGATAACAGTAGAGAAGACCCAATTTAAATGCACAGCTTCCTACAGAGGGCAAGAACAGTAATAAATTTTTAAAAGCCCACCAACTGTGTGTGTGTGTGTGTGTGTGTGTGTGTGTGTGTGTGTGTGTGTATGTATATGTAGTTTATATCTAAATAAGTTTAGGTCAACGGCAGTTTCAAAAAAAATTGTAAAGTTGCTTATTTTAAAAGTCTGTATCTTCGATTATAAGGAATTTTTCAAGAGTTTTTGCTAAAAATAAAATAGTTACCTTCTAAAACAATGCAATTCTTTTTTTGCTTTATACTATTTTCTGATAACAAAAATGTATCAGCCACTTTGTGTTGGAATTACTGGTTGTATTTGCATGACATTTTGGTCCAAGATTAATTTACCTAACTTCATTTACTCAATAAATCCAATTCTGTGGTCTGATACATTAGCTAAAATGTGGTCAGCAAATGTGGATCAATGTGCTGTGTAAATGTAGAGTCCTTCTGGATCTAAGCAAGCCATTCAGAATTAGAAGAAAAAGCTTCAGTATTATAAAATGGAACACTTATGGTCACACATTCACAAGGTTTCTTGTCCATGGTAAGATCATTCTCAACTTTAGTAAGATTTATAGGAAAACAGCATTAGATTAAAAGTATGCCTTGCTTATTCCATATGTATACAACATACAGTACAAATTCTGTAATGATGCAAAAATGAAAACTTGTGCATTGTGACAACACAAATCCTGGCCTCCTGTACATATATCCTGGCAGAAGTATGTTAGTCATGGCGCATCAGTGAAATGCTATGACAGACATTTTGTTATGGATGCCTATACAAACACATGCAATATTTTAGTTAATTTATTTTTTTAAAAATTACCTGAGTCTGGTGAATGGGAATCAAGTCCTAGAAAGAGTAAATACTAAAGTTAATATATGGGAAGTTTGATTAGGATTCTTACAACTTGTTTTAGTCTCTGAAATTCAGGGAAATTTACTTACCAAACATACACTTTAAAAATATTACAATTTGAAATACCTATTTTGGGAACAACGTTCACTGAACTCAGTGAGTTGTACATGAAAATAACCAGCACAAAATAACTTCTTTTGATGGTTTTTATTTTTGCTTGGCCCAAGCTTCTTTTTATTTATGAGTTCAACAACTTGGTTCATATATATCCTAATCCACTTGACAGTTTGCATACAAAACTGAGCCATCAACCAAGGTTTAACTACCTCCATGGTGGCAGGAGTAATAATATTGATGTCTGTCTAAAAAATTACTTATTACTACGGTATTTTAAACACTAATATTTATTATACTTCTGTTTCAAAATCCAAACTCTCTAGGTAGATTACAAATTACTAAAAAAACCAAAACATGAGACCCAGCAATATTTTGAGGGACACTCATGAAAAACAAAAGAATAAATGATCCAGAACAATGTTTATCAAACCTCAGCAACTTATCAGCCAGAGAATTCTGGGAGTTGAAGTCCATACATCTTAAATTTGCTGAGATCGAGAAATGCTGAAAAAATTGCTGAGGACGAGAAACGCTGAGCTAGAAGCTCTTTCCATTTTCATTGACAGTATTTTGGCAAGATTACACTTAATCAGTAATATCTTTCTCTGTATAAATCATTTTAAAACTGTATGTTTAATTAATTAATTTTAATTTAAAAATTAACATCCTAATGATGCAAAAAGCATACTAAAGCTCTCTACAGCAGCTGAACAATAAGGCTTATATACTAAAAGCATTGTGTTTTCTTGATGCTATAATGTATTTAGTACACACTGATTTATTGGAATTATTCTTCCCTTCTGGTGCCTATGCATAGTTTAAGACACTACAAGAAAAGTAACTCAATACCTGTGGCTCTTTTCAATTATACTCAGAATTTACAATTAATCTTCTAATATGATTCATATAATTCATCTGATTAAATTATCTGGGCTACTATCAAATGCATTAAAAAAGCATTTAACTCAGGATTGTTTTTGAATGTTTGTAACAAAATGACTCCACATATGGCTTTTGCCATTTTGCTATCACATTGTTTTCATTTTTCACATTTCATTTTTCTATGTTGACAGTTTTGAGACAACTTTTAGCTAAGGGCTGGATTTAATTGCTAAAAGCTGTTAATATCTAAAATCTAGTTTATGATTTCTATCAGCCAGAGGGAAAACTTTTCAATCCAATGTTCTAAAGGGCACTGAGAAAATGACAAATGTTACACTCTTTTCAGCTAGGTGAAATTGTTGAAGTCTGAAAGCTATTTCCTAGTTTTGCCCTATTGTCTTTTTCAATAAGGGATTTCAAACAGTGTGCTTTTTACCTGAGCAAAGATAATTATAAAGTAGAAAAAAATAAAGACAGCATTCTACTTCAGCACACAAATTTGGGGAGGGGGCATGCTACTAATTTGGTACAGCTGACCTTAAACCAGTTTATTCATTAAAATATTAAAATGCCCTTGTTTTTTCTATTGTCATGGGCAATACTATATCCTGGTATGAGTAAGTGTTTCTCTTTTTTCCTGAGTGGGAGACTCTCACTGAGGTCTAATTAGAGGCTCTGTTCACATAATTCCTTAAAATTGCTTGGGGCTAAGCAGAATTACAGTTCAATCAATGGCTCAGGGTGATTAGTAAGTATCATTGCCTGAATTGCTTCTGTTGAAGATTCAAGGAAGCCTCTACATTACAGATGTGAAACCTATTGCCTTAGCACCTCACATGATCCTTCAAAATAGCACATATGCAGTTCACAGTCCTTACCAAAGTTGTAGCAGAATTGAATGTTTAATAATATAAAGAAACATTATCTATAATGGAATAATTGATAAAAACTGTATTCAGTTCATTTTGTTTAATTCAGGTAGTCTTTATTTAATGACTGCCTTGATTAGTGACCATTTGCAGTTGTGACAGTGATAAAAAAGTAACTTTGCAATCAATAATTGCATTATAATTTTCAAAGGTCTGTAAAGCAAAGGAAAGATAAATGAAGAGAGTAAGCACAGTAGCAGTTTCACTTAGTGACTCTTTTGCTTAGCAGCTGAGTTGCCAGACCAATTGTGGTTGCTGAACAAAGACTATTTGTATAAATTACTTCTAATTTTCATTTAAATATAATCAAATGTCACATATATTCTGAACATTTGTGCTTGCTTTTATTTCTGGCTAACATTTATTTTCTGAAATAACAGTCTACTTTTGAGTAAAGCAGGTCAACCCACAATTTCTTTTCATTGTTTAGATGTGTATATTCTCAAGTGCTCAAAGACTAATATTTCGTATAAATACTTGGAATGTATGCAAGCTCTAGTACTATGTTTAGTACTACATTAAAATGTCTGTGCTTCTGGTTTATTTCCATTCTGCATTTCCAATACCAGTGATAGTTTGATGTTTCATATATTTGCAATACAAATGTCCCAATTCTTTGTCATTATATATGCTAGTAGGTGCTAAGTCTAAAATATTGGGTAATTACCACTGTTCTAAAATATACACATCAACCAGACTGCTTAGTACTAATTAGAACAAAAACACTAAACAGTGATGAAATGACAGGCTCATCACAATAACAATTGTGAGGATCTGTGGTTACCATTTCCAATATTCAGTTCTAAATCACAACTGTATAAAAGACAACACAATGATACTGAAGTGTGGCATTCCATGGTTAACAGCTATACCTGCGGTCAAAAGGTTTGGAGAACTTTGAACTCTCTTCACCGCTGTTAATTTGACAGACATGGCAGCACGTTTGCGAGCACACCCACCACTATCTGAAAGCAGAAAAGGACACAGGCACAAGCCCACAACGTAGAACACGAGCACATGCAATGTACAAAGTGAGGATTACTGAGATATGTAAATGTGGACATAAATCCATGCAGTTAGAATTTGTTGTTGATCCCTAGATACTTGTACATACGTACCAAAAGGTTGAGGAAGCTGTTGTTAATTAATACTGCCATTCCAAAGAATACACCAGCCAAAGAGATTTAGCATGTGCTTTCCAGTATTTGAAAAATCACTTGGGTGTACCTAACTCACCACAAAAATAAAAAGACTAAAAGGGAGGATTAAAAATGACACATCAGAATAAGGAACTAATCATAGCGCAGAACTAGAAAGTAGTATGTGGCCATTACTGAATATCTTATTAGTTGCCCAGAGTTACTGTGTGACAGACTGGGCGGCTAATAAATGTTATAAATAAATAAATAAAAAACAAATAATTATAATATTCATTCAAATTATTAAAATGATAACCTGAGCTATTTACTGAAGGCGGAAATACATCGACATGTAATATTTTGCCTTCATCTAACAATCTTCCAGCTCCATCAGAAAGAAAAAAGAAACAATTTAACATTAATTTACCTGAAAGGGAGTAGCCTTTTGGTGATTGGGGGGGGGGGGCATACTTGGTATTTGTATATAGAAGAATTACAAGGGACAAGGTGAAAATGGGTACAGCTACTTTTTTAGTTCCCTCCCCCTGGATTTTTGGAAACAAGTTTAGTTTTTCTCATTTTAAGAAAAACACACCTTATTTTAGAAACACTATAGCCTTTGCCTAAATGGAGAGAAACAGTCATTACTTTGGGCTGCTGCAAGTTCTTAGGAAGTGTCTGAAGGGCTGCAACTATTCCTGATTTACGGTTACTTTATGGGGGATGTGATAATGCTAGAATTTGGATGTGAGCAAATGCCCCTTTAGTTCTTCTTCAGAAAGTGCAATGAAATTTCTCACCAGGGATTATGAACTACTTAACAGAAACAAATGTGGCAGAAAATGCTGGCTGTAATTGGAGTAACTGTGGGAAAGAATTTTCCGAGTCAAAATTTACCGGAGGATTTATGCATGGAAAGATTTTCGAATCTTGGGAGATTTTGCACTTACAAACTGACTTTAAATCTTGAACTTAACTCCCCTTCCCCTTCCCCTTCTGGGAACTACCCCTGTTTCCCCCAAAATACGACATCCCCTGATAATAAGCCCAATCAGGCTTTTGAGTGTATGGCAATAAGGTCAAGCACTTATTTCAGGGTTCAAAAATATAAGACAGGGTCTTATTTTTGGGGGAAGACAGTATTATTTACCCCACCATCACAAAAAATATTAAAGAAGCAGTTGATCAGTTTAAAATTGCATACAAACGCATAGCTGTCAGTCTGCCTGCTGTTTATTAAGATGCTGGCATAAGTTTTAAAAGATCTAAAGGTAAGTTGAAAATAATAGAAACCTTCAAACTAAGAATGATCAGTTAACACTAGCAAAGATCATGCCAACCACAGCTTGAATCAAATTTTATGGCTTAATATAAGCGAAAGGTAAATCAAAGCAACACACCAATCCTAGTAACATTATTATCCTCAATCAACTTGGAACTTAGGGCATACTTCCCAATATAAT
The DNA here is from genome assembly GCA_027560375.1 of Imantodes cenchoa. NCBI lineage: Eukaryota > Metazoa > Chordata > Lepidosauria > Squamata > Dipsadidae > Imantodes > Imantodes cenchoa. Next base: position 109,131 of record JANHGD010004112.1, on the reverse strand, counting down.
ATTGTATGACTTATTCTGGCGTCCTTCAGCATTTACCTGAAGGCTGCATTTGTACAGGAAAGCTATAATTGTACAACAATTACAATTCACCTGCCAGACTAGTCCAATAAATCTAGATTGCTGCTATAATAAGATCCTTTTTTCCCTTCCAAGTTAATTTCATTTTTTAAAATTCTATCAATTCTTGTGTATGTTTGCTCTGCTTTAGGTGAACAAAAACAATAAGAAAACTCATTCCATTTGCCTGAAATGCAGGAATGTATCATTTATCGCAAGGAACTTTGTGAGTTGTAAAATCAGGATTGGTGGTGTCCTTCCCTCCATGTTAGCTTAGCCCACTAGGGAAGAATATAATTATAGAAATGGTACAGCTAGAAAACTTTCTTAGAGAGGGCGGTAAAGCACTGTGAAGTGTTATATAAGTGCTATTGCTATTGCTATTATACCGGTATGTAGTATAGGCATTCAAACCCATTTGACATTTTGATCTAGGATCTTTGTGCATAGTCCATTTTTGTAAAAACACAAGGAGTGAACCAGGACATCTAATCACAGGTGGACTTACGTTTTGTATGTTTGGTGATTTTATTACAAGGACAAATTCTGAATTTAATTTGCAATGATTAGAAATATATTACAAATACTCTGAGATTTTGAGCTTGTGCTTCCCATATACTTCATGGTAAAACCAACAGCTGGATTACTCATCCATTAATAGTGCATATGGAAAAGATAGTTGCATGGGGCTTGCCTACTGCATTTAAAAGAAATCCAATTTGGTTGATTAAATGTTTATATGATGGCATGCAAACATTCAAAATCAAAGAAAGCCTAGAAGTTTCTGATTATCCATCCCAGGAAAGAATAAAATAGCTGGTATTTGAAATAATAATGCTGAGTGCCTAGGACAGTGATGGCGAACCTTTTTTCCCTCAGGTGCCGAAAGCACATGCGCGCACTCTATCGCACACGCACGAGTGCCCACATCCATAATTCAATGTCTGGGGAGGGTAAAAATTGCTTCCTTGCCCCTCCCCCACAGAGGCCCTCTGGAGGCCGGAAACGGCCCATTTCCTGACTTCCGGTGGGCCCAGAAGGCCCTTTTTTCGCCTTCCCCAGGCTCCAGAGGCTTCCCTAGAGCCTGGGGAGAGTGAAAATGTCCTCCCCCACCGACTGGAGGCCCCCCGGAAGCCAAAAATGCCCTCCCAGAGCCTCCGTGTGAACCGAAAATCAGCTGGCTAGGACAACGGCTCGCATGCTGGCAGATATAGCTTCGCGTGCCACCTGTGGCATGCGTGCCATAGGTTCGCCATCACTGGCCTAGGACATGCTATTCCAAGCTTAGGAACTGTTCTCAAAACAAACTGTTTATTCAGCATTGTATATAATATGTAAAGCTTATTTTGATGTGTTTTGAGACCATAGAAGATAAATGGTAACAATTCTGCATGATGATGATTTAATATTAACAAAGTTAAACCTCATATATTTTTGCACTCTCCAAGGACTGTAATTGTTTTTAACCAGGTTTGTATTTATGTCTTTCGTTTATTATAAAGCAGATGGGTTATTAAATCATTTTAAACTGAGATGCATTTATCACAATATTATGCTTGTACATTCGTGCCTAAAAATTTATGGAGGGACACTACAGATCCATTTGAGCAAATTAACTTTGGGCCATTCATTATCTATGTAAGAAAAAGGATTGCATATAAACAGTCTGCCCAAATTATTTGAAATGTTATGTTCTGAGAAGGAATCTGGATAAGTGGAAAGCTTGGTCTACCCAGCCACTTAAATCCACTTTAAATTAATGCACTTGGATTTAAACTGTTTAATCTCATTAAAGTTAAAGACAAGAATTCTTTCTACGTCTGGTGAGAGAATGTTTATTTATAAATGGTGGATGTGTGTTATCTTTGCTGAACACGGTGCAAATAGCATTCTAGGGATTTTTAAAATCAGCGTTTAAAATCTCTGAAAGTAGTTTGTTCTACTATGGAATGGAAGGAGCAATTCTGCAGCTATGTACAGTTTTTTTTTAATGAATAAAATATTTTTGTTCTGGAATCCAGAGAAAGGAGGCTGAATTGTCAAGTTTTTGCTAACTGGTTGAGGAATTCAGATTTGCAGTTGAATAATTTACATTAAGCCTTTTTGGGGTATTCCTTGAGTATGCATAATTAGTTCATAATTATTTTATATAAAAATAACTATTTTAGAATCAAATTATTGATCTTATAGTGTTTGTAAAGTACAATGATTCAAAAAAGAATCCATCCATAAAAATTGTATGATTCACCTACTTGATAAATCTGGATATACAGCTGTGCATGAATCTTGCTTTGATAATAACATTGTGTATTACACACTATATACATTTTATCCTGGGCAATAGGAAAAGTGAGTGTTCCATTCTGCCTTAAATGAACAGTAAGAGGCTTGCTCATAACTGGAGCAACATCTCAAATAAAGGTTGGCATATGCTGAAAAGATGTTAGATGCTGGGTCAACGTTTAATGATAATGGCATTGAAGTCAAACCACCTGAATGTTATTGGACTGGGTGTGTCAAATTTTTTAACTTTCAATTTCCAAACATTAGGGGTGATCAAAAGTTGTGACGTGCCTTGGTGAATGTAAATATGTTTTGGTTATTTTGATATAATTTAGATGTGCTTGATAAGTAATTACATAGATATCATGACTTTTAAACATTATCTTTATTTCACATCTATATAATGGGGAACTCTTGAGAGAAATGGAACATTAATTTGTTTAAAAACAGTTTAAGAGATGGACAGCATTTAGCCAAACCTAAGCATTGGTGTATCCCTTTAATTTTGATAGGAGACATTAATGGATATACTTAACACTAGTCATAGAATTCAATAGTATTTCCACAAATTTTATTACAAAGAGAACGATTGTGCTCCTTCAGTAATCTAGATTAACTCTTAATTGGTTTTGAAATAATGTGCGGATTTTTAAATAGGTAATGCTTGATTAAAGTGGCTGCTTAAAGGCCTGCTAGTAAAATATCACTTATAGCTTTTATGTATAGTGAGAGCTTATGCACTGAAGACAAATTCCTTGTGTGTCCAATCACACTTGGCCAATAAAGAATTCTATTCTATTTATTAAATTTCCTCTCAAAATCAGATCGTATCTTATTTCAATAGAGCTGAACTTCTAATTAATGTCTTTAGAAAGCTGAACGATGTAGCTAGGGTCTAAAGTAGAACTTAGATTCATTTTAGGGGAATCAGCTATCTCTAGATTTCACCTTTATGGTACTCCAAACTCTTCCTATTCTTAATATAGAGAGTGATGTCCCCATTTGGCACTTCAAAACAAGCAGAAGGAACATTAACACTTAAGGATTGCTTTGTCCCATATGTTTCTTTTCATATACTTGGTTACATATTTATATTTTCTTTCCACTTCTCTTTGCTGACTGTGATACAGAAGAGAGCAAAAAGAGTTATGCTTTGTGGGAGGGGGTTACGGCCAGGATATTTGGATCTATTCCTTGAAGTGATCTGTACAGTCCCGTCAAAAATTACTTCTGGCAGCTGATAGAGATCAGATTCTTGAAAGAGTTCTTTAGAGAGGCAAGAAACTGACCATTTATTCTCTTTGCTGGTTAGATTAAAACAATGTTTCTCAACCTTTGCAGCTTTTCAGGGGTGGGTTCCTCCCGGTTTGGACCGGTTCACCCTAATCGGTAGCAACCCGCTGGTGACATCACGATGACATCACCGAACCAGATCGGTCGGTGCTGGTCTAAGGGGAACCGCCATCTTTTTTTAAAAAAAAATTCTTCTGAGAATGTGCAGAAGCTGAGTTTCCAACACTGTGCACGCCATCTTGTTTTCAGATGTATTTTTAAAAAGTTTTTTGAATTTTTTTAAAAAAAAATTCTTCTGAGCATGTGCATAACCCAAGTTTCCAGCACTGTGCATGTGGTCGACATCTTGTTTTCAACTTTGATTTGATTGATTTGATTTTATTGAATTTCTATACCGCCCTTCTCCCGAAGGACTCGGGGCAGTGTACAGCCAAGAATAAAAACACATAGAAAACATAAATAGTTAAAAATACATTAAATAAATGGCCGCTAATTAAAATCCGATTAAAACCTTCCACAATTTAAAATTTAAAACCATTTTGCTAAGCCAGACCGGATTGCTGGAACAGGAAAGTCTTCAGCTCCCGTCTGAAGGAGCGCAGGTCTGGGATCTGACGTAAATCCGGGGGGAGCTCGTTCCACAGGGTGGGTGCCCCCACAGAGAATGCCCTCCCCCTGGGCATCACCAGTCGACACTGTTTGGCCAACGGCACCCGGAGGAGCCCCTCTCTGTGGGAGCGTACTGGACGGTGGGAGGTTTCTATTGGCAGGAGGCAAATAGTCAGGTCCTAAGCTTTCTTTTTTCTTTTAAAAATTTTTTTGAATTTAATTTTTTAAAATTTTTATTTTAAATTTTATTTTTCTTCTGTGCATGTTTCTGGCACTGTGCATGCAGTCGTCATTTTGAGGAAGCAAACCAGCAGCGAGGTAAGTTAGAACCCACCCCTGCTTTGTTCCCCTCAACTTTTCAGTCCCAGAAAGCGACTGAAAAATGCCCTTCTCCTGTTTTGCAGCCATCTACCATTTTCTGTCCTTGCCTCCTTCCCGTTTTTATTTGGTTTTCCCTCTCACCCTGAAAGCAAAAGGAAGCGAGGGGGGGAGGGGGAAAGAAGGATCTGGGACTGAGAAGGGAAGGGATTGGGAAGAATGAGAAAGAGGAGGGCTTCTCGGCTCAGGGAAGGCTTGGAAAATCCAGAACGTGCCTTTCCCCTTCTCTCTTGTGATGCTTTTATTTCCAAAGCCCACCCCTAAAAACGGAGCCCTTGGTCCAAAGCAGTTGGTGTGAAACGAAAGCAAGATTTAAAGGAAACAAAGTTGAGCTAGTTTGTAAGGAAAACAAGTACTGTCAAGGTTCAATGCAAGCCATACTAATATTCCAAACTAATGAGTCAATGTCTGGTTAAAATGGGTAGTACTTCCATCTAAAGAAGAAAAGCATAGCTCAGACTATTGCTATGATTTTTTGCTCCTATAGTCTGTTGCTTAGGTATAAATTTTGTTAATGTGTTTTTCCAAAGGCAGTAAGTGAGGTTGAATGTGTATAGTTTTAGAACAGGTGTGTGTGTGTGTGTGTGTGTGTGTGTACATACACATACAATATATATATTAGATAATGTATATTTTTGTGTTCCTGTGTAATATGTATGTACACATATGGCATATATACATAGAATTAAATAGTATATTTTAGATGTTCAGTAGTAGTAAATAAATAGACAGGGAAATTTTATCTTGTTGAGGCCTTTGAGGTGAGGAGAGGCCAGGCACCCTAACCCTAACCCTAACCCATGACGTGAGTGACGTCAAGTTGGCCATGCCCACCCAATCATATGCCCACCCACTCACATGATCACCAAGCCACCTCACCCAGTCACATGACTGCCAAACCACTCCCGCCCAGTCACATGATCATCAAGCCACTCCTACCCGGTCACATGACCGTCAAGCCATTCCCACAAAATTAAGCCACACCCACAAAATTAAGCCATGCCCACAGAGTGGTAGTAAAAAAATTTTTTGGAACCCACCCCTGTTGAAGATATGTGGACTTCAACTCCCAGAATTCCTCAGCCAGCCTTGCTGGGTTCTGGGTGTTGAAGTCCATTCATCTTCAAGCTGCCAAGGTTGAGAAACACTGCATTAGATTATTAAATTATATTTGATATTGTTTGTACTGCATTATTATTCACTTAAGTTGCAGAACTTATACTATCCAGAATAAAGGTACATGGGTATCAAAAAAAGGATGTATATGGTCATCAGTGGCCAACACAGAAATTGCTACCTGACAGGTTTTAATTTTTTTCCTTTTGACCACCCTGTAATCCCTGTATTCAGAATCTTGGTGAATGAATGGAGCTGAACATTTACTGGGCCGGATGCCCTTCCTGATGCCTACATAGAGATCACAGCAGCTATTTTGTCTTTGTGCCCTGAGAGAAGCATCTGTTGATGCCTAGAATTGAGCTCTCAACATTCCAAATGGGAGGCAAACATCTTCATCACTAGGCCATCATGCTGCTCAAGAGGTTTTAAATATAATTTTCCAAAATGCGATACTGTAAGGCACATATACTGTAATTTAACTCACCCACTATAAATGTATAATACTCCAGTAGCTGAATTTAAACAAAATAACTAAGCAATAATTAAATCATTACAAAAGTAAACAGTTCGCCATTAAAGAAAAAAACCTATCTTGATTTATGCCATTGTGCATGGATATGTTCTTTACCCCAATATATTTTACTAAATATCTGAAAATATATTGAAATGAAATGCAGATGCTTATTTACATATGCATGTATAAATGCATATATTTATACATAACAGTGTATCTAGATAAATATACATCAGAACTTCATATGCACACATAAGAAAGAAAAATATTAGCAGAAAGTTCTTCAAACATCTGTAACTTGCATTAAACAATATGCTCATTTTTTGCACCATGAAAATGCATACCTGTGTTCATTTTGATTCTGGGAGGTTTGCTACTGAAGTCTTCAGTTTGCCTAGAGAAAATAAAGGCAATCTGTTCATTATCGCAATGCAATAGAACTTGTGATAAAGATCTTTTGAGTAGGCAGACAAGAAAAAAAAATACTGGCATTCAGGTTGTACATGCTTCAAAAATGATTTCTTTCAGGAGGAGCAAAAAGAAATTATTTTAGATGCAGTGGGTGGCTGAAGACTGCTATGAGGTGTCTGTTCTTTCTTTGTGCAATCTCCTTTTCGTGGAGATTGTCTCTAGTCTTCCTAACTTCTCACACTTCAATTTAATTTAAAGAGAACATTTCATGAGGGAACTGCTCCCATTTGGGCTTTTTCAAATCAAAAGCCTCAGCGGCAGGAAAACTGCAGAGAGATGGGGTTATTGGCTACATAAAAACCACACCACCAGCATTGTTCCCAACTTTTGAACAAAAATTAAGCCACCCAAATCACAAAAAAAGAATTTGAAAAAATTGAACACTCTAAATGATGAAGAGAAAAAAATAGACTTTGGGTACAGTAGTGGAAGCTGGAGGACAATTTCAGATGATTAGTTCCATATCATTTTTTCCCCATTTGTTCTGCGCTATATCTGAACACACTTATTAGAGAAGGAAAATAGCACTCAGAAATCTGTTTAGGATTGCCTATGTCCAAATTCATATTCCCAAACCTAAACCCTAAACAAACTTAAATTCTTTTTATAGCAAGTATTGCTGTGGTGATAGATGTAATGTTTGTCTGTCTATGCATCCATTTCAAGATGACAGCTACATTCTTTTTTACGTATTCTTACAAAGATTCAATTTGAACCTTTTGAGTGCCTGTAGCCTGCAAAAAAAAATCCAAGATATTTAAAGGACTGAACCTATTAAATAGCATTGCTAATAACCTGCTAATTCACCATCTATGTTTCTATCTAGGGCAATTGTTTTGAGAAAAATGTATTTTTTATTTTTTGAAATAAATATATCATTATCAACACAATAGGAAATAGTTGAGGTTAATGCCCTCCTCGGTCCAATTGGTGAAGATGTGATAATCACTATATCATCAGACTATAAAAATAAAATAATAAGTCTGGCAGTCCAAATAATATTCAGGTTTTGTGAGTTTTTGTACCATATCATAAAGATTAAGTAGAAAAGGAGCTAAAATATACAGCTGTTAAACATTCTGGGAACTAGGCAGCACAGCAGAAGGCTGACTTTATTTGGATGTGGGTATTATTGTGCCATATAATATGTGCCAGCAGCAATCAATGGATGGGATCTTCAGTTTGTCCCATCGTGGTTCTCTAGAATCAGACTCAAGAGCTGTTTCGAGTTACTGGGCTCTTCTGGAGACTGAAAGGTATTTTGATGCCTGGATCAAGTGACTTAAAATATATCTTTGGAGCTTTTCTTTTCTTCTTTTCCAGTAAAGCTTTGTACTTCCTTTTTTTGTTTTTCATGAAGAAATTCAAGAATAATAGGCAGTTGTTATTCTTATACACCCCAGGGGTTTTCCATGGGTTTGGTTTTTTTGCACATTTCTCATCCAACTATGATTTGGATCTTGTTTTTTTATTGTTAGAACCCTGTTTGGTTTCATAAATTGGTGTTTCTTTAAATGTGATAATGAGTATACAATATTATGTGTAAATGTACAGAAGGCAGAAACAGAGAGATTTTCTTTTACAAATAGGGCCAGTAGGTGGCTTTACAAGATATAAAGCACATTTTCTTTCATGTACTGATGCACCATTCTGAATCTAGTTAATACATAGTTGTTTTCCTATTGACACTGTGAGAATTAACTGCTGCTGAAGCAATGACTTCAACATAGTTAAAATCTCTGGGAATGAGGAATGCTGAATCAGGCCCCAGATGGAGTCTGCCAGATACTTAACATGCACTGAAAGCAAATTATAAATACATTAATCCAAGAAGCTGGAAAGCTTTCAGGTTCTGTGGTATTTCTTTGAGGGACTTGATGCTCTATGGCATTCAAAACACATACAAATATATAAACAGGGAAAACAGCATGAAATAGCAACTAAAAAGGAAAGTCACGCTATCAGGAGATTGCCTTTGATTGCTGACATTATTGTGATTGTGTTTTTGTATACAGAAAGGAGGCAATCTCAGCTATACAACAGTGCTATTGACTGTTGTATAGCTAGTTAGTATTTCCCCTCTTTCCTTGCGTAGGAATTGAGATCATAAAAAAATATGGCGCTCTAGTTCATCTCAAGCTATGGTTGAGATAGATACATTGTCTGGTTAAAAAACAAAATCCAGAAACTATGTAACATCAACTAAAATGATTTATCACCTTGTTGGCTCAAAAGATCTTTAATCTCTCCATAAAAAAAAGATATTACTGTGGTAACATCTTTTCCTGCCAAATATATTCCAAGCAGGGAATTATATAAAGGCTGATGAAGAGAAGGTAGATGGCTGAAAGAATTAGTGGAAATAGCAACTCTAAGTTGATACCCTCAAAATATAGGAGTACTGTCCATCAAATATCTAAAGGCAGTTATGAAAGTGTGTGTGTGTGTGTGTGTGTGTGTGTGTGTATGCATATTATATATGTGTATGGGGAGATATATTTTTTTCTTTTGAGAGCAGGCAACAGAATGTCATTTTTGATGTTGGCCAGTATGTTCACAGTAAAAAAATGACAAGGAAAGTTATCTATCTATCTATCTATCTATCTATCTATCTATCTATCTATCTATCCATCCATCCATCCATCCATCCATCCATC
>JANHGD010004112.1:59744-70677 GCA_027560375.1 Imantodes cenchoa | reverse complement strand
TTATATGTCATTTGTTTAGAAGTCACACTCCTTTCTACAAGAGATTTTTCTTCTGATCACAAGACTATGACAAATAAGCTGTTTGTGGTTTCTCAGAAAAGAAAAGGCACAAATTCAAAATAAATTTATTTATTAGGATTCTTAAATATACTCTACATATGCTTTCACTAATGTTAAACTGTGTTAGAATTCTACTTATTCTTTGACCTTTTTAGGACTAACTGATCAATCCTCTACTCTACAAACAGAATTCAATTGATGCAGAGTGGGACCTGGCTGGTATTTGGAAAGGTGACCATGGGAAAACTCAGGGCTGTAAATTTTGTGAAGCAATACAACAAAACACAAGCATCCACGAGAGCTAACCTATAAAATTGCAATTCCAGGAGCCAGGATTGGTTTGAGGGCACCCTTATCTTCTTATTCAAACGCATTGCAAATCCCACTATGCACAGAAAGTTACAGTTCTAATCTCTTCATAAAAAGTAGCAAATTTATCTCTTTGGGGACAAAAGTTTCATATAGGTTATGGAGAGGAGGATGAACAGACTGTAAAGTGGGCTGAGTTGATCATGGGATAATGTAGATTTTCCCAATCTGTTGATAATATATTGGGTAAATATTATGAGAAGTGAATTCTAACATTTGTGAAGAAGCTAGGGAAAAGTACTGAGTTCTGAGCTAGGATTACAAAATGTTGCTACGGGGCAGCATTTTTGCTCTAAAAACCTAGCAATTGATGCATGTAACTTTCCTATTTGAATATTTATACAAACACTGGTGCTGGTTCACAGTCCTTTATCAATCAATCCTATATACATTTTCTCAGAAATAAAGTTTTCTTATGTTCAACTACTCTTACTAAGTCTACATAAACTTACTTATTTATTTAACTAACATCTGCTATGCTAATATTTCTTTAACATTACGGAGTTCCTGAATACTGAGTCCGGTAAATTTTCAAAAATCCAAATAGTATTTTTTTTCTCAATAACTTAACTTGACACCAGTACTGGAGAGTGAACAAAGAACACACTGTCAATGTGGAAATCTGCACAGAATGTTACTGTTTGTTCTTTATGAATGCAGAGGTATATTTGCTAAAAGAAAGGCATTCCATTCCTCTCCAGAGATTTCCCTTTCATTCAGTAGAACGACAGCTCTGGGTTCACATCCCTTCCATTCATGTTATGTCAGCCTGTCAGTTACAGACCCTTATTTGCTAGGCAATCCTTTGCTACAAAAATTAATCCTAGACTTCAACTTGGCTTTACTTGCTCCTAATACGAAAGCAATTATTTGTATGCAATTTGCTCTTGGAAGCTAAGTGAGGGCATTTAAATAGTGAACTAGTGGAAAATTACTGTGCAGAAAATGTTCTTTGGCACATCATTCTTGCATTTTCACAAAACGTTAATACCATAATTGAGTATTGACATGTTTGCCAGCCTTTGCCTTCCCAAAATGGACAAATTGAGGTAGGATTACTCTTATTTGGAGAACTGCATTCAGACTAATCTTATTCCAGGTTGTAGTTCTTTTGGCTTTCTTCTGTGATTGCCCCAATTAGTCTTACATTTGCTCTGCCTCAATGAAATATAAGGAACCATATAACTGTTGGGTTCCAGAGAACAGAACATACTGGTGGAGCATCATATTAGTGGCAACCCTTCTTTAAAAAGATTTTCCAAGATCATCCTCTATTTTTACTCTAATTCTGTATCCCTTTTTACTCTAGCAGACACTCTGTGACTGATTGCTGTTGTTATTCTTGGCTGGTGACTATAAAATACTATCTTCCCCAATCTGCCACCTACTGTGTGTTTTGGGAGACCAATCAAAATTCCTATCTAGCTGTCAGACCAACCTTCATCAGTCTGCTAAATACAGTACAGTAGACTGAAGAAAGAGCTGAAAGAAGATAAAGTTACAATTAAAGCAAGTTTAAGGGAGGATAGAGATGATATTGATATAAATTATTATTCAAAGAAAAAATGACACAAAGGAATTTTAGCCAACGATAGAGTAAGCATAGAGTTAATAAACAAAAGGAAGCTAAAGGAGGCAGCAAGTCAAAACCAGTTCATGTACTCAGGAAGAGATGCAGCTTTTTTTGCATGACAAACCTGACATACAGGCGGCTTTTGGCAGGCAGCGTGTTACTGAGAAACTTAAATGAATCCTAAAAGTTATTATATCAGGATATGGTGGACTCATAAAAATCAACAACAACAAAACCCAAAGAAATATGTTTTTATTTCTTATTACCGATTTGACCAGCACAGCACACTGTAAAAATGAGATTTTCTCAAACAGATGTCCAACTCTGAAGAGCAAATGATTTGCTGCCAACTTTAGACTTGTTTAAAACTTTTCAAATGCAATAATCAGACAGAAAATAAAAATTCAAGAAACTAAATTATCATTCTCTACTTAGAATTAATTATGAACATAGTTGGCATTTGATAACTTTTTTCTGAATAATTAAGAGTTGAGCAAAAGTCACCCAGCCTCGCAAAACTTTTGTGTAATATGTGCATATGAAAGATACACAATGAGAAAGAAAAAAAAGAAAGAAGTATAACTCTTGTGGCAGGTTCTTATAGAATGATAATTTGTAGTCTAGAAACATTAGCTAAGAATGCAGAACAAAACTGCAAATCCTTAAGATAGACACACACAAAAAGTAGAGAATTACCAGTCAGACGAGTCTTCCTGTTTTTGAAATGTCGGAGATGTTAGTATTTTTGTTCTTGTACATCCAGATCTTGTTAACCCGGTCTTCTCTTAATGCTGAGTTCCTCTAAAGGTCTAAGTTTAACTGAAGAACAAGAACCTGCAATCAAGAGAAAAAGAGAAGGAGATAAGAGCAGGAAAGAATTTCAGCTGCTGGCTGCTGCTACTGTTCTAGAAGCATTTGAGCTATTTTCAGCACTTGGCGGGTTTGTCCGCAGTAAGAGAAACCAGAAAAGTACATAGGCAGGAAACTTAGGAGAACTTGGTCTGCCGCTCAAATTCCACATCCACTTTTGAAATGTTGAGAAAAATCAATTTTCAGGCTATTCGAAAAAGTACACTGCCTGTTTGCACCAGAACCAGACCATAATCACCTTCGTTTTTCTTGGACCCAGTAACCAGTGTGGCAAGCACAGAAAATGTTGTGTTTCTAGTTTCTGACAGACTCATGCCAGTTTCTCTGAACAGAAGTTCACTCTCCCCTTACTTTCTTTTGCATCCAAATGTTTTGGATCTTTCTGGCATCAGTGTCCAGGAACAAACTCAGCTTCCTAAAAGGGAAGCCACCAGTTTATTTCCAGTTTGCAACTAAAGTTTTGGAATCAGTCACTCAGCTATTTCTGAATGTTAGTGACAGAGGCTGTTGACATTGTAGTATTTAACTAACAGGGAATCCGAAACCAATCAGTATTGCAATTACATTTTCACTCACTGGCATGAAAGATAAACAATCAAGCTCTCTTCAACTTAGAATGGCATAATTATTATATATTTGATATATTTGGGCACCCACCATATTCAAAACATGTTCAACACATCTTTTTTAAAAAACTTTTAATCTTTAGATTCAGAATTTTGGTATTTTTATGGGTTTGAACTTTTGATGCTGTAGCTTGCTGAAGCTTCAATGATTGGGTACTAAACAGGTAAATAAATAATGCATTACTTTATAAACTTTTTTTTTTTAATCTATCTTGCAGATGGAAAGCTGTGACTGAGAGAAAGGTAGATATCTTGGCAGGACCAAATTTCAGACAGTATCTTCATTTTAAGGGCATCATTACCATCAGGAAGGAAAAAGTAATTATTTGTGAATTAGCCCTTTCCCAAATGTCAGTGAACTTTCCAGGATGTCTAGAAGAGTGTGTATTGTTTGATTTCCTAAGTATGTTTTTCAGAAGAAATCCTACATCATCCAAAAACCACCAGATTACTCTTATTTATTCTGAAACGTTCTTCAAAGGATGTTCCTTATTAGATTGAAAAATGAGTACACACACAGACAATAAAAACAATTTTTAAATCTTCCACTCAGGTTGCAGGCCAATCAAATTTTTATAACCTGTTGAAAGGGATAAATTAATTCTATACCTTGGTGCTTGATACACAGGATATTTTCAGGAGGAGAGTGAAGAAGTAATACAAAACTCAGCAATACAAACTCACATAGGGAAGGATTTCTTTTCAAGAAAAGTACTCAACTGACAGATTTTCTAGAATTCATATTTTATTCAAGTAAAGTAGTAAAATGAACATTCTCGGGAACAATTTCTTTAATTGTTGTCTCTAATTAAATATAAGCAATATTTATAAAATGTTCTACTAATTGGTATACACTCTGTTTCATGTATACTGCTAAGCCATAATTTTGTTTGCTTTTGCCAATGTACTATGTGGGAGGAAAGTCTTGAACATAGTCAATGCTGCATTTAGCAAGCTGCAAATTGTGATTAAGCAGGTGTGAAGGACTTTTTCATATTAAACTGTAATATTACGAAAGCATCAGAGCTCAGCCTTCGGGTTGATTCAACCATCACTGTCGCTACTCCATTTATGGATGCTCCTTGCATTTATCTTTGCCAAATGGGAGAATGAAGAACCATTACTAATTTAATAATAGAGTGCTAAATAAATAAAATGGGAAGGAGGGAGGGAGGGAGGGAAGAAGGGAGAAAATTAGCATGCTTAGTTTCTTTGGCATTCACATTGGGCATCAAAGAAACCACAACAGTTTTTTGTATATAGAAGGACTTAGCTTCACTCCTAATAGGTCTGCAGTTAAAAAGGATTGGGCAACAGGTCATGGAAAGGAGAAAACAGTTAATTATGGTCTAGATGGACAGGTAGTCTAAACAGGTATAAGGCAGCTTATGGGATTTCAGACAGAATTGATCAGGAAACTACAATAATTTTGAAACTTAGATTATAAGGCAATCACAGTATTAGTTTTAGTCAGTAGACTACTGCATGATTAAACTAATCAGAATACCTTCCTAATTTAGATAATTGCTTGTGCCAGTAAAACTAGCAAGGAGAGTTTAGGTTTATATCCTGCTTAACTGATTCTTTTGTTTAACATTAAACAGATCTATTTCTTTAGCAGAACACTAAAGTAAAAATGCAACAAATCAAAGTTTTCCCAACACCTTCATGGAAAATTAGAATTAAAAGGATAATTACAGGCAAGGGAGCTGCTTTATTATTTATATCTCCTGTTTGAGTAGCAGCCAACTTAACTTTGAATCATTTGGGGAGGAAGAGGGCATGACTAATGGATTGCTTTTATACATGGAGCTGCACAGATTTCTAGTTTGCAACCACAGATTGCAAACTATACCTAATATTCACTGTACATTCTATTATATACTGAGGAACAATGAGTTCGAACTGTTTCAGCACTGACACATCTGTGGCTTGTTATTTTTGATCCAATGATGAAACAGATTATCTAGAGCCCTACCGGTCAGGATTCAGGCCTGGAAATGGGATAGAAATGGCATTGGTTGTTCTTTTTGATGATCTCAGGTGGGAATGGGATGGGGGTAATACATCCATACTTGATCTAATTGACCCCTCAGCAGCTTTCAATACCATTGAAGCCTCGATGGCGCAGTGGTTAGAGTACAGTACTGCTGGCTTCTTCTGCAGGCAATTTGGCAGTTCAAATCTCACCAGGCTCAAAGTTGACTCAGCCTTCCATCCTTCCAAGGTGGGTAAAATGAGGACCCAAATTGTTGGGGGCATTATGCTGACTCTGTAAACCACTTAGAGAGGGCTGTAAAGCACTGTAAAGCAGTATATAAGTCTACATGCTATTGCTATTGACTATGGTATCCTTCTGGAGCAGCTTCGAGAGATTGGAGTGGGGGGACCTGTGCTATCCTGGTTAACTTCCTTCCTCTGTGGCTACTCTCAATCAGTGTTGATAGGAGGAGAGAGATCCAACCCTCGCCCACTGATTTGCAGGGTCCTGCAGGGCTCAGTACTTTCTCTGCTCCTATTCAACATTTACATGAAGCTGTTATACGGTTTCATGTAAATTTTGAATAGGAGCAGAGATCATCTGTCACCATGGACTGAGATACCACCAATATGCTGATGATACTCAACTGTATATCTCAGCCCCGGGTTAGTTAACAAATTCCATGACCTCCCTCTCGCAGTGTCTGGAGGCTATTAGGGGCTGGATGTGGAGCAATGGATTGAAACTGACCCCTGGCAAGACCGAGTGGCTCTGGGTTTGGGGTTCTTTGGCCCATGGAGAATTGCCACCTTTGGTCTTGAATGGGGTGGCACTGCCCCAAACAGACCCTGTGCATAATCTGGGGGTTCTCCTGGACTTGCTCCTACTTGAAGAGGCCAAGAGGGCCTTTGCACAACTGCGGATTGTGTGTCAGTTACTCCCTTTCCTGAACCAGCAAGCTCTTCTCATGGTCACTCACGCCCTTCTGGATCAGGGATGCATAATATTACTTGGAGACTAGAAATTGATAGGATAAGGACAAATCCAAACTCTTGGCTAATGGCAAGATGTATGAGAATCATATAAAAAGTACCTGGAAGACACCAATTCACCAATCCCTGTCCTAAGTCCCTCCATAATGAGCATTCGTTTTTAAACAAAATTTCTCTAATATTTCTCCCTGGAATGATATATTAACAAAGAAATATGAAAACATCAGATCAAATGATTATTTTCATAATTGCATACAGATTATATAGAGTTGAATATGGATATTGGATACATACTGTACATACATCACACAGTGAAGAATCTGAATATGGATAACTATTTTTCCCATTAGAGAGAGTGGGTGAACATCCAGTAGGACTATAGACTAAATTATTGCTTTGAGCAATTATTCAAAGAAAGAATTGCTCACAAACTCTATTCTTTGACTCAGAGTAAACCAGAATATATTTTTTTCAATCAGAAGTTTTGACTGAGGCTGGTAGGAGTTGTTGTCTAAAATGTTGGGATGAATTTATAAGATGGTTCTAATACTTTGAAGACAGTAGTATTTTTATAGATTTGAAAGTTCAATCTTTTTTATATTATGATATCAACTCTCATCCTAGATCAGTGTTTCTCAACCTTCGGAACTTTGGGATGTGTGGCTGCTGGGAAATTCTGGGAGTTCAAAGCTACATGTCTTAAAAATTGCCAAGATTGACTGTTCTACATAGAGCTTTTACAAAGCTGATTGAATGCATTGATCAGATTCTAATCCATTCACTTGACCTTACAAAGACACATGATGATTGGTCTGGGGTGTTCTACTGTAAGTAACTTGATCCATGTCATGGAGAAGGAACAAGAAGTTTTACAAGCGTTGCAAATGCAGTCTACTCAATTCTCAACTATATCTTTCCAGACAATAGATAATAGCTTATGCAAATAAACGTTTCAAGTATTAGGGCTCTATCAATGGCATATGAATATTATTTGACCAGGAAGAAATTGTCTGGGCAGGAGAGAGACAGAATGTAAAGAATGTAAGCATGTGATTCCTTCAACGATTAGATCTTCGGGTATGAAAGGAGGAAGGCTGAAATTTCTCTTCATAAGGAGAGGTACAAAAAAAAGTGCATAGAATTTGAAGTAGGACTGGCTGTCATAAATTCTGCACCATCTATCCAGTCTTCTCAGGGACTGTCAGCTATCTGTCACTGCAGAATTACAGTAAAGATTTAGATTCTAGTCATGTTCATCTAAATCTCCAGGGAGTTATAAACTAATTTATGCCTATATCAAGAAAGCTTGCACATAGAAAAGCAGATGTCACCCATAAAGACTGTTGTCTACATCTTTCTTTGGCACTCCAATTTTGGAGATACTGGGAGATCCTAAGGAAAAGCATTGAAACTAAACTCTCCCTCTATCTGCAATACTATCTGAATAATAGGCCCATTCCCACATTTGCTATGATGTGGGAATATCTGGTTCTCAGAGTCAAAGGAGTACTGCTTTGCCTTGAAAAAGAAACATCAATGGCAAATCAGTGTGGTGAAGCAATTAAGGTACTGGACTGACAACAGGGAGTTCTGATCTTCCACTAACCTACAGAAACTCACTGTGTGGCTTTTAACTAGTTATTCTTCTTCCAGCCTACCTGAAGAGGAGGGAGCACTGAGTATGCAATCTTGAGCCCCTGTACACATGGCAAGTTATCAATCAATCAATGAGTCAATCAATTAAGCAAATAAAAGACCAGTGTCTTCAGGATCTAGGCAAGGTATATGGTGATCGCGGGAAGCAAAATTGCCAGTAGTCCCATCAATATTGTAATGTCCCTCTATTTATATATTTGAAACAAAGAACAATTGACCTTGTCTGAATCATGAATTAGGCAAAGGCTTAATGATAGAAAAAATCTGGAGGAAATGTCATGTTTACAATGCTCATTCTGGTAAGAGCAATTCAGGAAGATGGATCATAGTAAGATAAATATCTCCTGCTGTTTGTGACCAGAGTAGCTAAATAAAGAAAAAATTATAGATGCAGAATGACAAGGAATATATGAGGCATATAGAATCACAAAGTGCACTGTGTCTACAGAGTGCACTGTGAAAAAAAATCACCTAGGGTCTCAAATTCCAGAAGCTGTGAGAGTCTCTTTACTGTGAACTTCAGAAATTAAACAGTTCTAATACTTAGCTACAGAAAATATCCTAAGTTTTCAGGTATTTCTTTGTTTTAAATTGTTGTCACTATTTTGCACCTCAAAGATGCATTTTTTAAAAATGATGTGCATACTTAATTTCTCAATTTTAGGAGCAAATAAGGTAGTATTCATGCTTTTAAAACTGACATGTGGACCTGGCCGGATCTAGCTGTTTTGGAAGTAAGAGGATAATTGATCTACAACAAAGCATAGTCAATTAATTGCCACAGATTTCTTTAATGGAAAACTTACAAATGAAATTCTTCCTCTATTGGAGATAAAGTGACGCAACCCAAGAATGGATCTTCCAGTTTTATAGCATGTCAGGCATAAGTTCTCTTTGTAAGAAATTTTAACAGGAAAAAATTCCAATAACTTAAACAATAAAAGAAAAGAAAGTCTTTTAGATAATCACCTGGGACAATTTCACATTTAACTGCTGCAAAACAAAGCTGAAATTTCACTTTAAAAAACCCTGTCATCTGTCTAGGAATTCCAGCTTTAAAATTGCAAATGTAAAGCTTGAATGCATTATTGATATCCTTTTTATCTCTGTGCATTCGTAGTTTACAATTCTAAATTACAATAAATATACAAAATTGCTGATATTTCATGTGAAACTATGTCTCCAATCTCAGCCAATATGAAATTGTTGTTATTGGGTGGTTTGTCGTACTATTAGAAAGTATCTTATTTAAGAAGGGGTTTTCTTTTAGTTATAAACTGAATATGGAAGACTGAAATTTTGCACATATGAAGTATCAGGAACAGGCAATACAAGAGCTCCTTGACTTACAACCAGTCACTTAGGTTAAGTACCAAAGGTACTTATGATTGGTACTGAAATTCTGTTGACTGCCATCCCATGGTCATGTGACTGTATGTCTTGGTAACTGGCCTTTGCAGTGTGCGGCAATCATGTTGCCATGTTGTACAATATTTTTGCTGAAAACCAGCATTCACTTTCAGTTTTCAGCCAAATCAACCCCAACTAAACAATAGGCTTACTTAATTACTGTGGTGTTCAATTAGCAATCATTATAAAAAAGGGTCATAAAATAGATCTAGTTCTAGTCATTTGGTGATCCACTTTACAACTATCACAATTTGTGACTATAATGGGCAGGCTCCATTATGGTTGTAAATTGAAGATTACCTGTAGGATGAGAGAGAGATAAACCAGAAAACTAAGTAGGCAATTCACACACAGAAAAGGTAGCTTGCAACCCTAAAATAATATTGTGAATATTTGTGTAGCTAGCATTTTTCAGCTGACAGATATACACCACAACCAGGATACTTCCCTTGAGAAATGATTAATGTCTGCCTTCAGTCTAGGCGTCAGGAACTGGGCAACAGTTCAACGATGTTTCTTTGCTAGTCACTTAGACACCTTGTAGATTGAGCAGATTATAAATATTGTCAATCAATCAATCAGAAAATAATCTGTCCATAAAATCAGCAGTTGCAGCACTGCAAAGAGTAAAAGTTATGTTGTAAAGTTTTTAGTAGAATGGCACAAAGCCAGAAGGAAATCAACTAAGGTTCTCACACAGGTCAGTGTAACTAGATAGGCTCAGAACTGCTTCTCAACTGCTTCAAAATCCTAACACCAAGGGGCCCATATTAACCTCTTCAGATGGAAAGTTTAAGATGATGGTAAACCTGCCAACAAGCTTCTAAAGCATGTTTTAGTACCCTTTTGTAATGGTCTGAGAGAACATCCATGAGAGACAGGAGGACAAAAAGAAGCCACAGTCTAAGCAATGGTCAGATAAGAGACAGCTGAGCTCCCAGAAGGAATGAAGGCATGGCAAACTTCTCAGAAGGGACCTTCCATGGTTTCTTGGATTGTAAAGGTAAGGGAGCAGAAATGTACTTTCAGACTTGCAAGATTGATATCAGCCTTTTGAGGTAATCCAGACAAGAAGCAGAACTATGAGTCCTACTGCTATTTTTATTGTACAATTACAATAACAGAATCTTGCAAATGTGACATAATATTCTATTTTCAACCTAGTATGTTCTATTTCTAGTTTAAGGAAATGCTTAGAGAGATGGATAGCAATGTATCTCTTTCTTTGACTCAGACATTTTGGCACCTACCCTTTCTCTAGCACAGGGGTCCCCAACCTTTTGGACCTCAGGGACCATCAAGGTCATAATTTTAAATCTCGCGGACCACCAAATTCATAATTTTAAATCCCACGGACCCTAATTCATAATTTTAAGTCCTGCAGACCAGTGGTGAA
>JANHGD010004111.1:85925-98576 GCA_027560375.1 Imantodes cenchoa | reverse complement strand
ATATACATTGCTTAATGGTGTAAACCGCTTAGAGAGTGCTTGCACTTTAAGGCGGTATATAAGTCTCACCAATAAATTAAATAAATAAATGGTCACAAAGTGATAGGTTGAGGGCCACCTCAAGAGTATTTTCACTCAGGAGTATTTTCCAACAACAATGGATCAATATTTTTGCTGTCCTGCTTTTTCAAGGCCCAACTTTAGCTTCCACGGAGTGTCACAGGAAATACCACTGCATGCACTATCTAATCTTTGTAGTTATAAACACATCATAGCACTTCACGACTGTTTCCAAGGCTTTCATGGTTGCTCTTCCAAGTGCTAGTCTGTGCACTGAGTACTCTGAGTACTAGGCATCACATTTTTAGAATGATTTGGAGAAACCTGAACAGGTTCAAGGAATTTCAAAGAGGAATCAAGTGACTAGAAACTAAATCCTATGAACAGACACTGAGGGAGCTGTCTCTCCTTGGCTCAGAGAAAAGATTACTGAAGGGGGAATGATAATTTTAATACATGAAGAGGAACCACTTAGAAGGGGTTTAAGTCCTTTCCCCTCATAAACCAGATGCAAGTTTCAGAAAAATGGATTCAAGTTATGAAACAATGAAGACGTAGTAGACTTCCCTTCTGTGGAACTTCAAATGGAAATTAGATGTCCATCAAGCTAATTTGATTTGAATCCTTGCACTAACAGGAACTGCATTCAATAACCTACTGGCTTATTCCAATTCTATTGTAGGAGACGACAAAGGCTGAGCCCGAAAGAGGGGTCAAATGCGTCTCAAGTTTCTTCTTGTCCACAAAAGATCTAAGTCTAGCCCACCTTGAATTCTGTTGACTCTTATCTACTGCCAATTTGCTTTGACTGTTAGTAGTTCAGATTCTTATAGAGAACTTAATAAACTATATATTCATTTGAAATGCCTGGATTCTTGATTTCCCATGCTTGACATCTTATTATTTTAAAATGCTAAGAAGATACATTAATATAGGCAAACGATTCAAAAGTCAAGACAACATAAGAATCATGCAACATAATTTTATAAATCCTCAGATTACTAATTTTGCTTAATATAACAAAGAAACCCATTTTAATAAAATTAAGGTGCCAGACTTATTCATATATTTGAATGGAAAGCAATACTAAAAGACTGCTTTTTGAGAAAATAGATTTGAACATATCAGAAAAAATATTTATAAATTTTATATTTTAGGATCATACTAAAAGAATGTCCCTTTACAAAGATAGTTGCCAGTCTATTTGAAATTTTACAAACAATGATTCAGCATTAAATTTTAATTAGGAGGTTGTTTTGAAATCAACATAAAGTACATTTAAAATTAATTTAGTTCAAACAGAATGTGTGTGAAAATAACAAATTTAACTAGTGAGAAAAATTCATTAATCTTGCTGCTTCAAGAAAATAGTTTGTTTGAAAACTACCTTGCCACTTACACAGCACAGATATTACTGTTTCTACCAATATATATTTGGTAATAACCGAATAAAAAGTAATCAAGTGATTGATGTACCAATCCCAGATTTAAACACAATAAGGCTAAACAGGCTGGTTGAACTATTTGTATAATACCTACTAGTCTTTCATAAATGACTAATATAAATAGAGTGGGAGTGACAGTCCACTAAAATTTGGATATCTTCCTTGAAATACTTAGTTCAATAAATTTCTTCTGATGATAGTACAGTGAATGGACATTTTTAACTTTGGTGCATGGCAAGTTGGTTACAATAAAACAAAGTAACTGCATTTTTTTGCAATTAAGTGCATTATCTCTTAATTTCTAAGTTGTACAAAAATATACACCATCAAATAAATAATCAATTCTAAATAAAGTCTGAATAAAAGTATATTGTAAAATCATTCTGTATTTGCTTTCAGCAGGCTCAAGCTTGAAATGTATTGTCTGCTGAAATCAAATTCAGAATAAAAAAGAATGTCTTTCATTTTGCTACTACTGTTTTACTGAAAATGTAGTTTAGAGATTTTGTTTTTATTCCTATGATCCTGATGTACAGATAGTACATCAGTTACCTGCTGTTGTCTGGAACATTACCTGATAAAGTCTAATTGTGGAGAGAATGCTGGCAAAATATGTACAGAAACAGTAGATTCCCAATTGCTAATTCTTTATAAATATGTTTAAGTAGGTATGAAAATATTAGAGCATGGAGAAAAATAATTATGATGGGAACACAATTGTAATGAAGACTCTAATAAAAACCATTTATTAATTATATTTACACCTTGCATAATTTTTATTAAGTCAATGTGGCATACTTGTTTCTTCAACATTGCACGTCTCAGTCAAGTAGGTTAAGCTGAGATAATGACTGCTTAAAATAACCAAGTGAATTACATGGTATAGTGAGCAACAGAATCTGGCCTTTTAAGTTCTTGTTGCTCAAATTTAAAATGTATTATAGATAGCATGTTACATTAACTACATAAATAACAGGTAGGAAAAATAAAAGAGTCACTGTGGTATCTATTTAAAATTTAGGCAGAATCCATTTTCTGACTTGATGCCATATATATTTCTCCCGTTATCTTGTATATAATAGGGTTATCCATGTTTGCTGTAGTAATATATTGTTCTCTAAGAACATTATTCTTGTAGATAAAATTATAGTGGTTCTTTTTCTCTACTTGTTGACTCTATAATTGACTTTGGGGACACAGCAAAGTGTTTGTCATACAAAAGACTTCCCAACTAGATGTTCCCCAGATTTCCTGGGCTAGTAGTGATAACAGAAGATAAAACCTAATACATCTGGTGGCCAAAGTTAAAGAAAACAAGCTTTAGAATTTAGCTAACATAAGAACCTTATTGAATTCTTATTGAGATACAAGTCACTTTGAATTGAGCTGACTAGAATAGAATCTACCGGTTCTCTGAACTACTCAAAATTTCCTCTCCTGGTTCTCCAGAACTGGTCAGAACCTGCTGAATACCACCTCTGCCATCCCATCACGTCTAGCAGAAGATGCATGGTACACTCCCATCTACTAAGGACTGTAATCTGCTGCGGTCCAGAAAGAGAATATTTTCTATGTGGCACCTGACCTTTAGAACATCCCAATAGCTTAGACTTGCTCCAGGGATCTAGCTGTGGTGTAGAATCTGTCCAATGATTGCACTGAATGTTATGAATAAATTATACTGTTCTGCTGATTATATTTTTATGTTTTCAATATGTTTATAATAATATTTAGCATGGTTTTGTTTATTTGTTTTTTAATTGTTTATTGGGCTTTTGGTCCTTTTTAAAAACTATTGAATCCAGAGTCATCTTTGGGAGATGGTGGCCATATAAATTGAATGAGCAAATAAGTGAAAGTATATTTACATATAGGTACATTCATATTGCATGACTGTAGCCCTTGAGATGCTACAGGATAAATCTGAGGGTTTGCTGAAAGCTTCAACTGCATAAGGGGCAAGTTGGTGTCACATATTCCTTTCTGCCCATTGAGGCTGGTATTCACAAAACCCAATGTTTAGAAGCAGCAGAAGGAAGCACTGTAACACAAAGCAAGGAGCACAGGTGTTGGGAAGGCTTGTAGCTGCAACAGATTCAAAGTTTTTCCTAATCTAACACTGCACTGCAGCAGCTCAATAGCTGGTGTAATCTCCCCCTTTCCCAATAAAACTCAGGAAGAATGAAATGCTTCTTGAAAGGAAAATGCTAGCAGAAGACTCCAAGCAAAGAAAATGTTACATCCCTCCATCACTTTAATACTGTTGGACTACCCATGGAAGGATCTTTGAGAAATGAAGCATGTGTTTAAAAGCAGGGTTACACTAAAGTAATATAATATAAACATAATAAATTGTTTATTTTCTTGATCTACAGAGACTGCCTGGAGAAGTCTGCTCGTTTTCTTGGCCGTGTTTTTGAAAATGGTCTTCCATTGCCTTCTTCCTAGGACTGAAAGAGAGGCTAGCTCAAGGTCACTCAGCTGGCTTTGTTACCAGGGCTAAAGTGTATTAGTCTCCTTTCTAACCCTGGTGCCTTTATTCCCTACACCAAACTGGCTCTCTCAAAAGAAAACTTCAATGCAATTAAAAATTGTGCAGATCTCTAAGTACTGCATGATTTAGCACAATCTACTGCATCAAACTTGAGAGACATAAAAAGGATCCTGAGGTTATAACTTTACTGTAATTCAAGTTAACATACAGGTGGATTTTTTTCAGTCAGTTCACTAACTAGGACTAATAAACAGAACCGTAATTCTAATTTTATCCAAAACATACTAGTTGCTCTACGTGATATGTATTTATTTTACGAAAAAGTATTGTTTGTATCGTCTATTTTAACTTTCTATTACTTTAATTTCTTATGGAAAATTACAATTTCAAACTCTATTCAAAGGAAACTTCATTTCAAACAAACATATATTTCTACCAAGTGAGTTTTACAGTTCTATTACCTCAAATTTATTTTGTTCATTGATTTCAAGTGGATTTTCTTATTTTTAAACAATCACATATGCTATAACTTACCACTAATATCATTTGCCATATTTTTCTCCTGTTCTTTCCATTTTTCTATGATTGAAAAGCCCCCTTTCTGTTTTTTAAAGGTTGTGCAATGCATTAGAAAAAAATATAATGTATAACATGAGAGTATTTAGACATGAGACAAATTGTTAAAAGCAGTTACACCTTTTGCTTAGCTCACATATTGTAAAAACTACTCGAGTCTATGTCTTGCAGGCTGCCTCCACATAAACATAGAGGTAGTCCTTGACATACCTGTTTAGTGACCATTCAAAGTTACAATGCACTGAAAAAATTGACAGATGACCATTTTTCATACTTACAACCATTGCAGCATCTCCATGGTCACACAATCAAAATTCAGATGCTTGGCAATTCATATTTATAATGGTTATGGTGTCCTGGGATAATGTGATCACAAGTCCACGGGGAAGCCAGGTTCACTTAACTGTGTTACTAACTTAACAACTGCAGTGATTCATTTAACAACTGTGGCAAGGAAGGTGATAAAATGTCTAGTTTAATGAAAAGAAGGACTGGGGTGACATGTTAGCAGTTTTACTGATATCTCAGGGGTTGCCACAAAGAAGAGGGAGTCAAGCTATTCTCCAAAGCACCCGAGGGCAGGACAAGAAGGAATGGGTGGAAATTATTCAAGGAGAGAAGCAAGCTAGAACTAAGAAGAAATTTCCAGACAGTTAGAACAATTAATCAGTGGAACAACTTGCCTCCAGAAGTTGTGGATGTTCCAACACTGTAAGTTTTTAAAATGAGATTAGACAACCATTTGTCTGAAATAGTATAGAGAAGTGATGGCTAACCTTTTCGGACCGCGTGCCTAAAGCGTACACACACATGAATGAGCACACCTGAACCCCCCCAAATGCAATGTGCGTGCGGCCCCCCGCATGCGCCCCGTACTTGCACGGCAGAGACCCAAAGACCAGCTGACCAGCGGGAGGCACGCGTGCATGCGCAGCAGAGCTGAAGTGGAGTGATGGCTCGCGTGCCATCAGAGAGGGAGCTGCATGCCATCTCTAGCATGCGTGCCATAGGTTCGCCATCACAGGTGAAGGGTTTCCTGCCTAAACAGAGGGTTGGACTAGAAGACCTCCAAGGTCCCTTCCAACTATAATATTCTATTTTATTCTACACTGAGTATTTCCACCAAGTATAATTTAAAGATTTTTGGCAACTTAAATATAAGAAGAGCTCAAACATTCATGGGCTGCATACACATTTTACATAATAAGAGATAATTTCTCAAATACAAATATATATATATATGTTGAATTTTCTAAATGTGGCCTTTTTAGTTTTTTCCTCATAACAAAGAATAAATTGTTCCTGCCTGTCTAGTAACTAGCCATGGATAACGATATGTAAAACGTTGCCCTTAGTATGATTTCGGTCTGAACACCCAATTTTTCCCTGGAAAGGGATGGTCCAAGCATTGTATAAATGGGTTTGTATATTTCTAAATATGGATGTTCCAGAACTGAAAGAGATTATCATTAAAACATTTTCACTCAGTGTCTATCCTGCAGTTAGCACTTTTTATCAGGACACAAATAGGAGTCTTGGAATGTCTTGTTTTCCATTTTTCATCCTTAGTGTTTGGTTATCCAACTATGATGTAACATGAAGTGTAACAAAGTTTGAAGAAGTTGATCGGGAATATTTTAATTCTCTATATCCTATTGAAAGCAGGCATGCAAAATACTATAATCTAATGTGACAGCACGTAAACCTGGTCTGACAAATTTAGGTGTGGGCTTTATTCAATGTTAAATGATCAGTTTAAAAATAATGGTATTTCCCATAATTTTTGTCGTTTTAGAAACTGTAAGTTCTCTAAATAGATTTAAATACATTGAAAAGATGTTTTAACAATCTATTTTACTGGCAAAACAGCATTGTTCGAATAATGATGCAATTGGATTCCAACTAAAGTATAGCATAAATAATGTCTATATAAATTGGTCTGGAAGTCAAATATGTATCATTGTTTAGAAAACATATTAAATCATGTCAATAGAAAAGTTTATTTAAGACAACCTCATAAAAACAACTTTAGTATGCTGTTTAGTATAAAATAGTAGCGTATTACCATGATTGTTCCTAATATTTTGTTTGCGTTCCCAACCAACATATAAGGAGAAACATAGTTGTTCTAGTTTGCTAGTATTGATTTCCATAACTTCACAAATCTGAACTAGTCTGAAAGTTAACAGCATGTAGGAAGCACAATCTATTCCAAACCAATTGACACACTCAAGAATCACAATAATCTCTGCAATGATGTTGTGCTCCCATATGATTAATAATCTCAAATAGACAAACTCTAACATTTCATATTGAAATATAGAGTCCTTGGTGCCCTCTGAGCTTGTTTTCTGGCAGACGTTTTGTTACCCAACTATCTAACATCTTCCATGCTAGAATGGAATGGAGTTTGCAAACTAAACCTTGCACCAAGGACTCCACAATTCAATCCCAAACTATTCTCATCTATTGATATGGAAATATTGCTAGTGGAATAGTAGTGGAATTAAGAAACATCAGATTCATATTTTGTATTCCCTAATAGAATTACTCTTGCAAGTACTGCAAGTACTTTTTTACCCATTATACAATTGTAAGCACTCCTTGAGGTAATAACTAAATCAAAAAGAGCTCAATATTTTAATGCTTGGTTGGAATCAACAGTGATAATCTTGAGGCTCAGAGGAGTTCTTATCAATACAGTAGCAGCAAGACATTTACAAAATGATACCTTGCTAAAGTATTTTTGTATGTTTTTATTAAAATAATATTTAAAAGTAAACTAGGTTAGGAAACCGGGCAAATACTAATGTACCGTATTTCTCTATCTCCAAGTATCTTATTGCCTAGAACAAAAATATAAAATGTAAATTTTAAAAAGTGTATATAAAATATGATCTAGAATTAAGTATTCCCCTTTAGATAGAGTAATCAAAGTTCCTGTTTTAGATGGTGTTTTTTTTTTTTTGTAGAAATAGATGCATTCATAAAATAAAAACATCCTCCAAGTAACTATATAAATTACTTTAAATAATATATTGGAAGAAACCATTTTTGTCTTGTATTAAGAAATGAATTTTCTTAGTTTAAAAGTTGTGCTAATCACAAATTCCTTTTACAATATTCAAAAATACAAAAGTTCTATATCCTATCATACCTTACAATTCAAAATATCAAATTAATAAAAACGTAACCCACTTCCCAGTAATGGAACAGTGAGAGTTATGTTATCTTAGACAAAACCAATGTTATGGTGACTAGTTCAAGTAGCAAATTCCAACTTACAAAAGCTCATTTCAACAAAAATATATTTAAATGTAATTGGGATTTCCGAAGTTGAACTCCACAGGAATGGGCAGAGAGCAAGTTCATTTGCAAACAAGTGATTAATAATGCCAATCATTATTATTTGAAATATATATACGGTATCTATCTATCTGTCTGTCTGCCTGCCTGCCTGTCTATCTACCTACCTACCTACCAACTACTTTCATTTTTAAAAATTAAACTATACTATAATAAACATTTTAATTTATGTTGTATATTAAATATTACATAAAAATCAAGTAAGAAAAAGAGGGATTTCAACTGAGACAAAAGGTATTTGGAATTCATACACATTTCAGAGACTTTAGACACACCAAATCATTTAAAAAATCTTTAGCATAAACCTCCTAAATATAGGTAAATAGCTTCAGTACAAAAGTATAAACTATTTAAAGGGTATTCTTTTTGTTGAAATTTTTACAAAAAGAATGATTTAAGCATTTATTTACAGAATTTTAATTCCATGAGAATTGTTGTAAATTCACCACATAACATTTAATATAATAAAAATATCAAAAGGGTAATAAAAGGCGACTTGCAACAAGTACATACTATGAAGCAATATACAATGCACTACAAATCAACCTTCTCTATATAGTGATATAGTGTCCAAACTAGTTCTTTTCCTCCACCACAGTAATTTTCATGAGTGAAAACAGAACATATAGAAAGTAGAAAATTGATGTATGTTCTGTGCTATTTCATGTGTACTTATGTTCTTAACAAAGACCGAAAAAGCAAAGGAACAAAATAAAACTGGATTACTATATTCGATATACAATACTTTAATATTTTATTCCAATAACAAACTCACATGTAAATTATATCTGGTTAAATAAAAATCCATTGGAACTCAACTTCCAAAGGAACAGCAAGTTTATTAAGAAAAATAAATGCCAACATTTGTTAGAAGAAAAAAATTAAGTATTGCAGAAATTAAAGATGAAACTTCTGTTACAATATAGCTGCCTTAAATCACTTAAATATATTAAAAAATTAAATGAAAATTTAATTTTACAGGAAAAAAGGATGTAACAATATAGAATTAAAATTGTTAGATGATAGCGACAAATTTTATACTTCTGAATGTGAATGTGGAACATTTCTTCCAGAGTTAGCAGTGACCAAAACACTACTTCCTATAGCTTAATCTGCACATCGTCCTAAATTTACTGATATTCAGAATTAAAATTGAAATCCTACTACAAAAATCCTACTTTATATTTTACTGGCTAAAATGAGTAAAGAATAAATAAATAAATTAGATTTTTGTTCAATAAGGCATCATGAGAACCAATACACAAATACTGAAACTAACTGAAATGAAAATTGAAACTAATTAACTGTCCTTAGTTAAAATGTAATCTGAATGGCAAAGTAGCCATTTATTTTTCTCCTTTATTATCATAATTATAAAATATGAAATTGCAATGACTTGCCCGCACTGCATACAGCCTATTTTTCAAAGAATTAAATAATGTTTTAACCAAAAGGATAATAAACATGAACATATTATTACTACCCTTTGTATTACATAAAAACATTCTATTAAGTTTAAATAGAAAAAAGTATCTTACCTTGAATATCCATTGGAAAAGACAGATCTTGAAAAATTCAAAGCCCCTACTGGTGTAAGGGCATCATCTCCAGATCCCTGGCATCTATTCCAATTTTCTGAACTAGCAGGATGAGATGGAATGGCATTGAAAACTGGTTTCTTATCCTGCTGTTGAGTGACAGATGCAGTGTTCAAATCATAGTGGTAAACTTGTCCTCCAGAAGTGCTAACACCATGAACAGAAATGGCAGATGTTTTATTTCCAATCATACTTGACCCAGAAAAATTAGCCTGGCAGTAAGTTGTGCCTATTTTCTCCTGCTTTATTACTCCAGGGGTACACAATTCAATAAAATCTTCTTTTTCAGTTTTCACTTGTGGCATCTGCATTGTAGAACTTGACAAAAGATCCTCACATTCATTAATATTAGGCTTTGTGTCTGGTAAAATGGGAGGCTTGCAATCCTCCATTTCATTTCCTTCCAAAAGAAAACTCTCATCCCCACCAAGAGGCGAAAGCAAGCTACTTTCATCCAGAACAGGATCCATTCTCCAAGGGCTTCCATTTGTTTCCCTTCCAGGAGACACTGGTGGCAAATCAAAATCTTTCAAAATATCAAAGGTGCTTTGGTCTTCCGAAAAGAGCTTCAAGTTGCTACTGTTACTGTCAACCTGGCCTTGTACTAAAGACCCTTGATTTAAAGTAAGATCACGACTAGTCATAGCTGGGAACTCTGATTCTAGGGACACATCAGCAGATGCAACTCCTTTTGAGCTTTCTATCAGACTTGAGGATTTATTCAAGCTTGCTATGCTTTCTTCAAGGAGTCTAAAATCTGTTTCTCCAGAGGAGAGGCTGATTTGGCCTTGCTGAGGAAATCCAAGTTCATTTCCCATTACTTTTGAATCGGTTTCACCCATATACAGTCCCATTGAAAGTGACACTGCTTTGGAGAGATCCGGCTGCGGCACATTGCTTCCTAACCCCTTTGGCAAGTCACGCAGAACAGGTTGCTTGGAGTCAGATTGAGATGAGGCAGACAGGGTAGACACAGGAGTCTTGACAGAAGCACCACCCCTAAAGGATGGATGAAAGTGAGCACTTTTCCCTCTTTCCTCCCCTCCGGTGGATTTCAACGATTCTTTGGGCTCCATTATTTTAATACTAATAAAAAAATAAAAGAAACCACCATTAGCCTGAGATCAGAAATATAAGGATTTACAAAGTACTGACCCCAAGAAAAAAAGAATATTAAAAATGTAGACTTAATAGTTTTCATTCTAATGCAAAGCATCCTAATGGCTTGAAAGTTATCTCAATTTAATCAAATATTTGTCTAATATAATCAAACCACACAAAAAACAACAGATTGGCTATTTAATAGAGCATTTAATTCATGTCAAATTAAATGCTATTGATAAGTATCACAAGAAAAAGTAACTTTAGTTTGTATACTTTTCCTAAACTATTTTATTTTCAAGAATTCTTACTCGGGTCTATTAAAATATTGTTGCATTTTATCCATCACAGCTTACAAATCATCTAGGTTTCTCAGTATGATCTATTGACTTAACTTTCCTTAAAAAAGAAATCTTACTATATAGTATGGCTGTTAATTTAGAAATAGAAATGTAGAAATAAGATCTCATTCTTAAAATACTAAAAATTATTTTTAGTATGTTATATAAATGTATTTAGATACATTTATCTATCCTTAGCTTCTTTGCACAGATTTTCCAAAAATTTATGAAACTGCCTAGGATATTTATGAATGGCAAGAAGGCAATTTACAATAAACAAAAAGGCAGCATATACAAATGACACAGCCAATTCTGCAATATCCTCTTCAACAGTTGCATGAAACTTTTAAAATTCTTTTGGGGCCTTGACAAAAAGAATTGTGCAATTTTAAAAGATCCACACTATAACATAGCTCTAAAGGTTTTTTTTTTTTAAGAGGGAAGGATAGAAAAAGAACCGGAGTTACCACATTTGACAAGTTTCTCTCCTTGTCATTATGTGACAGAGAACGCCAAAGGGATAAATCTATCATATGATTCATTTGCTGGAAGAGAAAAAAGTAACTCCAAAGATATTTAATCTTTTTTGAGTTGAAATTCTCTTTCTTGTAAAGATAAAAAAAAGAAAGAAAAAATGTGTCGGGACCTGTTGAGCATTTGCCTGGCACGCCCACTTCTGCAAAATAACATCAGCCCTTTGCTTAAAAAAAAAAAAAATTCCAACCAAGTCCAAGTTTTCAACTCCTTGTCTGTTTCCAATCCGTGGGGCCGCCAAATAAAAAAGGGGAAACAGGAAGGTGATAGCATACTTTAAATAAAAAAGTGAACCATTTCAAACAAACAAACAAGCCTTGCAAATAGCCTTTTTTTTTTTAAAGTCGCGGGGAAGATAAAGTAGAGGGAGGGAACCATTACATAAGATTTATACTATTTTTGCAGTTCAGTCCCATACACGTCTATCAGAAGAAAGTCCGTTTGAAATTCAGAGTCCCTCACTCCTAAGTTAAATAGATGCAGGATCGCAAACTTAAAACCGTTCCATTCCAAGAAGAGATCCTATTTTGGACATTCTCTTAAGCCGGATTAAAATGAGCCAAAGATGGTTGTGGAACAGAATAGGAAATCACCCCCCACTCACCCTCCCTCCCTCGCCTACATTATACATATAGGTACGTACACATACGTACGTTACTTAAACACACACCAGACACTCTCTTCCCGCGTCCCCCGTTTAAAATGAGGAGGACTTTAAAGTTAAGCGACGCAATGGATCGCGGCGAAGGGGTTCCCACCCTTCTCCGGCCTCACCACCACTCGGCAGCAAGCCGCTCGATCTTAATGGCGGGAGTAGGGAGGGGGGGGAAGAGAAGGCATTACTGACAGGGTGGAGGGTGACCTCTACGGAAAAAAAAAAAGCACTCGGCCGCCGCTTCAGCCGTGCATCTTCCCTTCGAGAGGGACAGACGGAGCCTAAAAGTAGAAACCATTCCTCCCCCCCCCGCCCCACACCTAGGAGGGGGGGAAGGAAAAAAAAAGCGAGAGAGATATATATAGACCCCTTACCGTATCCAGTGGGGGCGCTGGGAGTCCTCCTAACCACCAACTTCCATGGCTCCAGCAGGCAGCGAAGCAAATAAACAACTTGGTGGGGACTGGAAGGAAGCAGAGTT
>JANHGD010004111.1:61957-72677 GCA_027560375.1 Imantodes cenchoa | reverse complement strand
AAGGTAATAGGACAGTAGGACAGTAATAGGACAGTAGGACAGGGACGGTAGGCACAGTAGTGCGCTTATGCACTACTTTATAAACTTTTTAAAAAATTCAGGCTTTAAAAGTGTCTGGTTTTATTTTCTATCCAAAGTACTGAACTATTGGCAGCATCATTTGACTCCTTAAAGACAAAGTCCTTTTTTTGTGGCAAATAAGCGATGAAAAAATAACCTTTGTATTAACAAAAAGCATTTGTGCTAAAACTCCTGTTGGTGCTACAAAACTCTGAGTGTCCATTTAGAGACAGAAAATATTTCTTTTGGTGGTTAGTGTTTTTTCCCCAATCTTGAAATATTTTCTCTTGCCTAGGTCAGTCATTGCTTTTTGTGGGTTTTTTCTTTGTAAATAAATTGTTATCCTTTTGAACTGTAATTCTTGGCTGAGTTAATCATTTCCCCTTGCTGCTGTGAAGCTAATGAAAATCCCTTTTTGTGAAAATCAGGGAGAATGTGAGCTAAATAGGTAATTAATCCCTATTTGAAAGTTAGAAAGATCAATTGCATAAACCAGAAAACGCTACAGTGCATATGTCCGCTATATATGTATCATACTTTTCTGAAAACATGTCTTAAATCTGTTTTGAACTTTTTTTTGCCAAAAGAATTTATATACCCGTGAGAACATAGAATTCCCAGAAAGACCATTGGAATCAAGTTTCACAATTTTATGACAGAGATTCAGGAAATCTGCTGATTGGATAATGCCAATATTTTCCAGATTTATTGGATAATGCCAATATTTATTGGATAATGCCAATATTTTCCAGATTTATTATTTTTAACAAACATTTCTAGTGCTAAACTTTTATCAAATTACATTCTGGAAGACTGAGTTGGAAAATCCCGTCATCATGTGCTTTATCACTATATCTAATAAGCATTAGAACATATAGACATGTAATTATAAAATATTAAAAGTAATAAGTAATAGCTAAGTGATAATCAGGAGGATTTCATTATGTCTCTCTCTAGCACTGGCCAATCTGTTTCTGTAGACTTGGTGCTCACAGTTGTTATGGATACTATGACATTCCAAAATGACACCAAAGTATCAGCTTACGTAGGGTATCCATCAGGGGTGGGTTCCAACTTACCTTACTGCCAGTTCGTTCCCTCCCGCGCCACTTCTGAATTTTTTTTTAAAAGCTGAAAAAAAGATGGCGACTGCATGCACAGTGCCAGAACTTGGCTTCTACGCATGCTCAGAAGGAAATAAAATAAAATTAAAAATTAAATTAAATTTTAAAAAATGGTGGCGCCCACGGACTGGCACCAACTGAACCAGGTTGGTGACGTCATTGTGACATCACCAGCAGATCACGACGGATTCGGGTGAACTGGTCCGAACCAGGAGGAACCCACCCCTGGTATCTATAATCTCATCTAAATGAAACTTGATTATTTTTCTTTTAGTGACAATAATTCCAAAGTGGGAGATTTATGTTATCAAAACATGGAAGGTTTTCTCTACTTCTTTGGAATAAAATTTAGAACATTTCCAAGGATTGGAAATAATATTCAAAAGAAGTTAAGATACTATTTCAGAGGATAGGACTGGGAAAGACTAGCAGATAGTCCAAAAACTCAGATAATATATAAGAAGCAAGAAACAAGTGTATTATTTTTGGTAGAGAATTGATTGGTTTAATTAAGGAGTATTGTTTTTCTAAGATTATCTTTAGAGATAGAATCATAGGCACACAAATTAAATGCACTGAAATGTTATGAAAACATCTGTTATCAATACGCAGAAATGAAGAAACAGGTAATACAAAACAACTTCTGGTTGAGTAAATGATAGATTGGAAGGCATGTTTGATCTCAATCAGTCTTCAGCCACTACACCCTTCTTAATTATTTTTTTAAGATCCCAGAAAGAGCTTCTGAGAAGAAATCTACTTCAAGACTGCACTGTAATTGGTTTAATTAATTAAAAAGTGTAACTATGAAGCGTATTTTCAAAACATATGAACTTTAATTAATATGACCTTGTATTCAGACCCAGCATTTTTTGCAATATTATTAAATTGATAATTATTTAATTGCTATTTAATTGTTACTATTGGAAGCAAAGGAAAAAATGTTCAACTGTTAGTCTTGCTAATACAATTTAAATATGGGTGGAATTCCAGAAAAATTGGAGAATAGCCAACCTGCTCTTTTTGTGGAAAACCTAATATGTGAACTATTAACTTTGCAGGAAGATTATCGGCTATTTATCAAAAGAACGTACTGAGTTCCACCTCTCCTTTTTCAAACAATTCAGTTTTTCCATTTATTCTAAAGTTTCTCATATGTATTATAAAACTGGGAAAAACAGAGACTAAAGCTTTTATTGGGAAAGAGGATAAAAGTCCTAAAATATGTTCTTTCCTGATTACACCATGTAAGTTAAACAAGACAGCAAAAAGACCTTTTCACCAGCAAGAATGGCTCATGATATCTTCAGCATTTCAATAGAAGCCCAGCTGACTTTATGTGTAAATTTGCAGGCAGGTAGTGATATTGCAGATGAAAACTCTATTATTATTTAAAGCTCTGTCTCAAGAAAACTAAAGCTTCCTATGTTTTGCTAATGGCCTGTTTTCAGTTTTAGTCTCAATATTTGTTTATCTCGAATTCATAATTATTTGGGGTCTTTTTTAAAGTTAATTTTATTTTAAAATGTTTAAAGAATAAAATAAAACGAATCCATCCAAAAAATAAATAAATGAGAAGAGACATGGGTACATAAAAACAAAACATCAGTAAATAACATGACATATTATAAGACAATCTTGCCTTTTGCTTCAGCTTCAAACTCCTTTTATTCTGGAGACAATTATTGTAAGAAATGTGTAATTATGTATGCAGATATAGCATATCCAGATTTAGAAATAGACTAACGACATAGCAAGAATTATCTGGTGAAGGCCAACATTTTCCATGCCTGATATATTTCTTGATTGTCAGAAGAATAAACAACAACCTTAAGAATGGAGGAGTTTTAAGACAAGTGACAGAAACTGAAACACTTATACAGAACTTAAGATCACCTATAGATCATATATAAAAATTGCTATTAAAAATGACTTTGAGACAAAACAAGTTAAACACTGTATGACAAAGTGGATGTATAATTTTAAAGAAACAGTTACACTACAATAATGGAAAGACTTGTGGAAAATTCAATAAGATTTATTACAATCTATAATTTAAGAGAATATATAAAATGTTTTATAGATGGTATAGGTAGTCATTGTTTAAAACAGTAACTATTAGAAGCTATAACAAGCTGTCACATCATACCTGATGCCATATGATAACCAGTGTGCATGGGCATGTGATCACCATTTGCGCCCTTCACAGCCAGCTTCTAAAAAAAGGGGGGAAAGCCAGCAGGAAGTAGCAAGTCACAGTTAATGATTACAGCTGCAACTGATAAAGTTGGGCACAGTCACTTGATTTTTCACTTTATGACACTTAATAATGGTAGTCAGTAAGTGATTGCAGTTCCAATTGCAGTCAGTAAATAAGGACTATTTGTATATTACTCTATCCAAAATTACAAAAATAGACGGAAATAAGAAATGCTTCCTACCACTTGCTTTATTATAAGTTTATTATCATCTGCTTTACTATGAATGTTTAGTAATGTAAATATTAAAATATTCTATATGACTACTATTAACTAATGCTATAAAATACTAATAATACAACTATGTGGAAATGTTATAGCAATCTCTCTATTTACAAGGTTAGAAGCTCCAGTGTTATCATAATCTTATACATATATGTTGGTCATGGATATGAGACCCAACTGGCATGTTGATGTAAGTTGAATTTGCTGATATTTGTATAATCCAAGCACTGCAAGAGTATATGATTATTCAGAAGTGATTTGTCACCAAAACTGTAGACCAGAATAAAGAGATAGAGGTGATATGTTAACAAGGACATGCATCGCTATGTGTTCAGTGAACCAGAAAAAGTCAACTTTTCAGCCACTTAGTTGTCATGGTCTTTATCTTGAACTTCCTTTTCTTGAGAAACATTTATTGCTATATCAGGTAAGTGGGAGAACATAGCATTGGGGGAAAAAAGGGAGAGGGAGATGGAGATGGAGAGGGAGAGAGGGAGTAAGCAGTGGTGGGTTCTAACTTACGTTGCTGCTGGTTTGCATGCTCCCATGCTGCATGGGTGTGCCTCGTGGGGCGCGCACATGCATGTGCAGTGCGAAAAAATCTGATTTTTTTAAAAAGCCAAAAACAAGATGGCGACCACATGCACAGTGCCAGAAACTCAGCTTCTGCTCATGCTCAGAAGAAAAATAATAATAAAATTTTTTTAAAAATTAAAAAAATTACGGTGCCCATGGACCAGCACCGACCGAACCGGGTCAGTGACTTCATTGTGACATCACCAGTGGGTCACTACTGGGAGGGAGGGGGAGAGAGAGTGACAGAGAGCACAATAGAAATGAAAATATGAAATAAGTGTAGATTGTCTTAATCATGATTTATTTAATCACAGTTTTAAAAATAAACCACAATTGGCTAGGTTTATTCATACAATATGCTGATCGAAAGGAAATAATATTTTGGTTTAAGGTGACTTAGTCAAAGTTTATGCTACAGGATATTTAAATGAAGTCATGATATTATAAACAGTAATTTACTGGACCTCGTATGCCAGTCCAATCCAGGAGAACTTTGAGCCTTTTAATATTCAGAAGGACATCAGAGCTGAGCAATTACTTTATTGCCATGAAATTGTTTTGAAGCCAGATGAACAGAGGAGGGAATAAGATCTTAGCAGGCATGCTTTTCAGCCCAGAAATCCCTGCTTGCCAATTTCCAGAGACAGGATAGTATTTCAGAGTGCTGAAGACATCTGGAAGAGGAATCAGGGTGTGTAAAGTCATCTCATTTTTGTCTTTAGAAAACATCTTTTGGTGTAGCTAGAAATTGCAAGCGACAGGGTACCAATGCAGAATGCCTGCCCATTGGAAAGTGAAGTTTCTGTCAAATAGAGCTGGGCTAGTTTTGAAGAAGTTCTGGGCAATTTGCCAGGAAAATACAGAGTTGGAAGACGGAAGCAGCAAATAGCGGCAAGAGAGGAGATAGGATGCAATTAGGTATGTAAAAAAAACCCATTAAAATTAAACTAATGAATAAAGATGGGTCCCTATCATTTGTTTCACTATGACATGAAACTTTTCCTCAGTGGTTTATGAGAAAAATAAGGAAACACTGGTATTATATTTTTATTCAGTGACTTATTAATTAAGGTAGCTATAAACAAAATAAATAGGACTTTCCTTAAATCAGCCCATTAGTCCTTTCAGGACTGTCAAATCTATTCTAACTGAAATCTGTTCTCTAGTTCTTTTATCCAAAGTTAATGGAGACTGAATCTGAACTATTATTGTTAGCTATTTGGATGTATAGTATGTACTTTATCACACAATTGGTCCTATAAGAAATGGAAATTGTTGCTCAGATAAGCATTTGAGACACCATCACATATCTCAAAAATCTCCCCTTGGCATTGTCTGGATATGGAACTGAACCTATAACAGTACTATATTAGTACTATATAGTATCTTCCATAACAGAAGTCAGCCACTTAATTAGTTTTGCGGTATCCCTCTATATGGTATATTCCAAATCTGTCAAAATTTTACACATGGCCCAAATTTATCATTCTATCATAAAGAAAAATGGAAAGGTGGTCTTAAAAGAATAACAATTACCATGCTGATTTAGATTTATGCATGTTTTTAATGACCTCATTGGAGAATAATTCTTAATTTCCTGTAATGGTTTATAAAAACTACCTTAATTTCCCCCATCCTCACAACAGGTTCTGGTTGCAAAGTGATCCAACAGTACAGCAAACCATATTCTCCAATTCCATAACTTGTTCTCAGAAGAAGGTAGAAAGCATCTTTAATTTAGACTCATTCCCCTCCCAAACAAACAGGCATCATCTATTGAATATATTCTGTGAGTAGAGGCATTCTGAACTATTTTTGTTCAGAAATATATAGTAGAGGTAGGGTAGTTTGGCCATAAATCAAAAACAAAACAAACAGGGTCCCCCCTCCCCCAAGATTCAAATGAATAATGTGAAGACTTTATACCAAAGCTCAATATAAGATGGTAACAGTATGTTACTTGCAGTAATGTTTATCTGACCTTGATGGAATGTTCTGCAGAAGTAAATTCCTGTAATAAGGTACTGAATAATACAGATGAAAATCTCCAGTAACATCACAATGTAATAAACTGCCAGGAAGAACTCGCATTTACCAAGTCATAATTGCTTTCTGTATACTTTCTTTATATGCTGAAATAGTTTGTGTAACAATTGGTTTAATAGCTGGTTATTTTCTTTTTATAAAAGTAAGGCATTTTTTACCCTCACCTTTTGGTACTCGCTCCCATAATTTGTATTTCATGTGTTACTTTCCTCAATGGCCTCTCCAATGAGGCCAAAGTGTAAAATTCTCCCCAGCAATTTTGACCCAATATTTGTAAATTCAGAATGTTCAAACCTACATATCTGCTAACAAGGATGAAAAAAACCAACAACATTCCAACTTATTTACACTAGCAGAGGGGCAAAAGGAGCACAGAGTGACCTTAATTTCAATATTACATATTACATATCAACAAGCCCTACATTTAGTACAGTCAGTAGTCTTAACAATTCTCAATAGAGCAGATAAAATATTCCTCTACTCCTGGAGTTACCAAAAATATAATCCTCAGATTACACCCTGCAAAATAACAATCCAGACCTCTAATAAGAGCAATCTGTTCTTCTCCCAGTAGCTCAAGTGTTAGAAAAGGGCAGAACAGAGAAAAGAGTTAAGAAAAAGTGGGTATCAATAGCAGAAAACTGTGGCATTAATCTTTGACCACATTAACCACTAACCAGAATGTGACTCTGCCAAATAATGTTGGCAAAGTTCTGCACCTTTGCTGTAGCTTGTGTAGCTCCAGTTTGGAGGGTGGGCTATTATGCCCCACACCTTTTCTACAGCAGATAAAGAACATCTGAGGCGAAGTTCATTATAAACATTCCCCTCCTCCCTTTTTTTTCCCCCTTCGAACATATATTCTGGCCATGAAAAATAAGTGCTACTGGACTAGGATAGGGAAAATCCAACTTAAATTCTTTAGCCATTGAAAATATTTGGATGGAACAAGGTATTCTGTATCAACCCAACTTTTACAATTGTGGAGGAAGACTACAGGAGGATTTCCTATGGACACATTTTTGGGCAGGGGGGAAGGAGGGAGGGAAGTGGATAGAAATGTATCCACATTTTACAAGTGCTTTTGGACTATGAATGTCTTTTATTCAGCTAGGGTAGCCATAGTTGAACAATCTGGGCAATCAATAGTCATCAGTCAAACTGTTACCGTTTCTTATATTTCTTTGTAGTTATTTGGATCTTTGCAGCCTTGTGCTGGGGGTAGATGCCAGCGATAAAACATTTTATAAATATTTTCCGTATATGATGCCTTCAGTCAATTTATAGTTTACCTCCCAAATTTTGTCCCATTCTGCCAAATTGATTATGTATCAAAAATTGTGTGCCCATGTGATCTTTGTCCCCTTGACCATTTCTTCCTCCAAATTGAATTGTAATTGAAAATTGTATAATTTCAAAATCATTTTTTCTTCCGGGCCAAATAAAATTTTATCTAGTCCTTGTTCTTTTTGTAATCCGAATTGTATTACATCTTTCTTGTACTGTGATTGTATTTGTAGATAGTGCCACCAATCCAGTTCTATTCCCATTGATTTGAGTTCTTGTTTTGTTTTGAGCTTATCTTGGTCATCCAGGAGTTGTTAGTATGTTACCATTTTTTTCTCATCCAGTAAATTTGGGTAAATAATTGCTTCTATCGTCAATAACCATTTGGGGATTTTTCTATAATGCTCATTCTTGA
This sequence comes from Imantodes cenchoa, assembly GCA_027560375.1. Classification (NCBI taxonomy): domain Eukaryota; kingdom Metazoa; phylum Chordata; class Lepidosauria; order Squamata; family Dipsadidae; genus Imantodes; species Imantodes cenchoa. The sequence continues at coordinate 64,686 of JANHGD010004111.1, read as the reverse complement.
TTTTAAGCCAGATTTCTAATAAAGATCCTCTTATATAATGTCTTTAGAAATAGGCATGTGTTTTGAGCTCCTCCACCCCCCAATATAAAGGCGTGCCAGCCATTTGGAGGTTGAATCCTTCTAACATTAAAACCCTTCTATTTTTGAGCATGATCCAATCCTTCATCCAATTTAATGCAGCAGATCGATAGTAAATTTCCCAGTCAGGAAATCCAAATCCACCTCTCTTTCTATTATCATGTAATAATTTAGTGCCAATTGTTTTTCAGTATGTAAATCATAGTATTCCAGGGTGTTTAATATGATTCTAGTGTGTCTTATCACAGTCTTATCTGTGTATTTGGCAAGAATCTGTTCTGGTCTGAATGAATTGTTCTCTCTGCATCTCTTTTCTAAGTTTGTAAGCCAGCCACCTTCCTGGTTTATTTGCAAATTCAAAGTATTTTTGTTTAGATATCTTAATTTTTTGTGCCAAGTCCCCTTGGGTTATCAGATTAATTTTATGTTTGGCTATAATTAAATCCTCTTTGGTTTTACTATCTTTTGGGTCTTTCTGTAAATTATTCTCCAATTCTTTGAGTTTTGTAAATAGTGAATTTTGTTTATTCTTCTTTTCTTTGTTACGATTTGCTACATACACTATTGTGAGCCCTCTAATATAGGACTTTGTAGCATCCCACACATTTTGTGCTGTGGTTTGCCCTTAATATTAATCTTAAAGAAGTATTTTAATCCTTTCTCAATCATTTGTATATACAGTATGTCACAGAAGTGAGTTCACCCCCTCACATTTTGTAAATATTTAAGTATATCTTTTCATGTGACAACACTGAAGAAATGACACTTTGCTACAATGTAAAGTAGTGAGTACTCACTTTTGTTGCCAGTAGTTTAGACATTAATGGCTATGTGTTGTGTTATTTTGAGGGGACAGCACATTTACACTGTTATACAAGCTGTATACTCACTTCTTTACATTGTAGCCAAGTGTCATTTCATCAGTGTTGTCACATCAAAAGATATATTTAAATATTTACAAAATGTGAGGGGGGTGTACTACTTTGTGACATACTGTCCATATACATATACTAATCTCTAAGAATTCTATATGCTAGCACAATTATAGATATTTAATGTTGGAATTATTCTACTATTCTTATTTTAAAACTTATTGCTGGTTGTGCATCTCTTATTATGATGGTACTACTGATTTTTTTTATTGCAAACTGCTGCAAATCCATTTTGTTTTGATAGCAGATACATACATACATATGTACATGCATCCTGATATCTTTGATATATAGAAGCAGAGGTGGATTCCTCCCGGTTTGGACCGGTTTACCCGCACCAGTAGCAACCCGCTGGTGACGTCATGACGACATCACGGAACTGGTTCTGTCAGTGCCAGTCAATGGACTCTGCCATCTTTTTATTTTAAATTTTTTTGAATTTTTGTTGGGATTAAAAAAAAATGTTTTTACGGATTTGTTTTTTTCCTGCATATGTGTAGAAGCCGAGTTTCCGGCACTGCGCATGTATCACCATCTTGTTTTCAGCTTTTGGGGGGAATTTTTAAAAAAAATTTGGCACTGCGCATGCACCCACAAAGTGCGCATGCGCCCACGAGGCGCGGCCACGCAGCGCGGGAGGAAGCGAACCGGCAGCGAGGTAAGTTAGAACCCACCCCTGTATAGAAGGTATATACTGAAAGAAGGTATAGGGTTTCCTGCTTGAGCAGGGGTTGGAGTAGAAGACCTCCAAGGTCCCTTCCAACTCTGTTATTCTGTTCTACATATGTCTTGCATATATTACAATAGATATATAGAGTCAGCCTTCTTCTCAGAATGCTCTACAATTAGTGCTGTTTTAATCTTATGTCTACAATAAGTCTGTTTCATTGTTGACTTGTCAAGGTCTGCCAAACTGCCAATTTTAATGAACATAGACAAGAAAAAATGTAATTGAAGCATATGGCTAAAAGAGAGATTCATTTTTATGTGCTTAGTAATACTTCCTGACTTCTGTTTTTAGTTTTGTCCCTCACTCTTTTACTTTTGAAACAAGCATTTGCAAATTCAGGACATACAGCTAAAGATTCAAATTTGGATGAGCAATTTAAAATGCATAAACTGGATATAGCAGGCCACAAATAATTTTAGAAAGTTCTAGATAGTGCTTTGGGAGATTGGCCCTTTCCCCAAGTTACAAACATCACTTTTTTCTGACTTCAGATCTTGTGCCAATTATAAGTAAAATGCATCCAATTTCTAAATCATTATGTTAATTAAAAACCGAATCCTTCTAAGGCAAAATCAAGTACCACCAGGTTATGTCAAAGTAATTTTCACTGAATGAGACACTTCCAATTATTAATATAGGATTTAAATGTAACAGTAGCTTTGGTTGCTACTCTCATGCTGGGCAAATACTTGAGAAGAAGGAGAAATTTTGATTAATGAAGAATTCCCATTCTCTTCAGCATATTGTTTGCTTAGTATGTAGGTATTCAAGAACGAGACAAGAGAAGAATGGGGACTTCATTTGTAAGGTTGGGGGAGACAATGGAGAAGAACCATCTAGCATCAAGCAGGTGGAAGACAATGAAAATAGGATGGTTTTGATCAGTGATGAAATCTAAAAATTTTCCCTACCGGTTCTGTGGGCGTGGCTTGGTGGGCATGGTATGACTTGGTGGGCGTGGCAGGGGAAGGATACTGCAAAATCTACAT
>JANHGD010004107.1:64141-74864 GCA_027560375.1 Imantodes cenchoa | reverse complement strand
TATTCGCATGTGGCTGCAGCCTGCGCATGACCAGATTCGGCGTATGTTTTTAACAGCTCTGCCAGCCATAATATTTCACAGTCACAGTGAAGTGCGTTGGAATCCAGACGTCTGGATAAAACAAGAAATGATTACTGTTTCTACTTACAAGGCTTAGCACTGCACATGTTTGTTCTATGACTCTTGTTTAGAAAACTATGAGATGCGGTCATATTATTAACCACATTACAATACCTCCTAGTCACTGAAGAACAGAAAAACTCAAAAGCCAGGATGTACAAAACATAGTTACTTTACTGTGCTTGTATGCTGCCAAGTCCCAAAAGACTTACGTCAGCTTACAAAACAGATGCATGTGAAAACGGAATCCAATTCTTTCTTTTCTGAATTAGGATTTGGGATATTAGAAAGCAAAGCCTATGCCATATTCAAATGTGTGTGTAGGTGGTAAATGCTACTCCAAGGAAAATTTCGGTCACTTTCTAAACTTCAGTAAAGGACAGAAAGAACTTAGGAGGTGTGCCATCTCTGTTTTGTTTATTCATCTTTTTGATATCTGTTTATTGAGAGCTACCCAAAGTCTGTCTGGAATCAGGCAGTACCTAAATTGAATTGAATCATACTGAAAAAATAAAATAAATAATCTCATCCCTACCATTTACATTTCATGATCAGAGCTGTGAAAATCCTACTCAGGGTGAAACATTCCACCCTACTCAAACCTGACAATTTTTACCACTGTTTCTTGATCAGAACGGTTTTCTTGTAAAATCAAAACAAAACAAATTTGGAATAAAACTGAAATGCTCCTTCCACTTTTGGAACACTTCCAACTAGTTCAAAATATGGTTTCTAGGTTGCAAATGTCTTCTTTGTTGAAATATTTTTGAACATATCATCCTAAACAAATAAAGGAGAATATGCATACATGTTATGAAGAAATGTTGGAAAGATGTTTATAGCTATGATGCTTCTGTTAAATCCAACTAGTTTAAATATGTGTAATCATGAACTCCAGAAGTTCAGAGGCCACAGAATAAACATGACCAATTCTAAAATTATCAGGAAGTTTGACTGAATAATAAATGATAAGAAAAGAAAAATGTGATGTTTCATGAAACAAATATTGAAAATACCAAGTGCAAAGTTTAAAGATTTTTGTTTACTCACAGTCTTTTCATGGATTCCAAATTACTAAATGTCCCAGGAATTAAATGAGAGATTCTGTTGTTGTGTAAAAATCTGTTGAAAAAGTTTTGAATTTATTATGAAAAAATTGATCTTTTCCTATAATTTTAAAGAAAACCAAGGTCTTTTGTTATAAAGGATTACATTCATATAAACAAGGAACCTACCTTCCTGCTTAAACTGTTATGATAATAAGAATTCCTCTGTGTGTGTGTAGAATAAAAGTGATGCTTAGTCCAAACTCATGAATGTTTAGTACTATATTAAATTTTACTAAATTCAGTGGGCTACACCACAAATGTGTAGAGAGCTTTAATTGAGAAAATAACTTTTTTGATGTACAAAGCTACATTACTGATTTTATTCATGCAGAACAGTTAGTTAGAACTGTAGCATGTTCTGGTTAATTGTAAATGAGTGTACAGGTAGTCCTCAACTTACAACCGTTGATTTAGTAACTGTCCAAAGTTACAGCAGCACGGCAAAAAGTAACTTTTGACCGTTTTTCACACTTACAACCATTGCAGCATCCCCATGGTCCTGTGATCAAAAGTCAGATGCTTGGCAAGTGGTTCACATTTATGAATGGTTGCAGTGTCCCAGGTTTATGTGGTCAACTTTTGTGACCATCTGACAAGCAAAGTCAATGGGAAAATCCAGATTCACTTAACAACCGTTAGTAACTTAACAAATGCAGTGATTTATTTAACAGCTGTGGCAAGAAAAGTCATAAAATGGTGAAACTCACTTAACAAATGTTTCACTTAGCAGCATAAATTTTGGGCTCAGTTGTGGTCGTAACTTGAAGACTACTATATTTATTTATACAATCAGATCATTAAGGCAAGATTCCTCAAAGAGCAACTGTAGCTATCGAATGGAAAGAAGAATTTTAAGATTATATGTGAAAGAATCATAAACCAAAAACTAACCTTGGTTTGTAACATAACTTATAATATTCTGATTTTGAAATAAGACTTAAATTTTAGGTTAATTTAGGTTAGGTTCATTCCAACATGTTGATTGGAAGAAGCAGTCAAGAAAAAAATGAACTCTGTGCACTAGTTTATATCTCATAAACAATATGCCAGAAATCTCCATCAGAATATTGATTGTTTATATGCAAATAAATACTTTGATTAATATGTCTTAGCTTGTATTACCTTAAGCTGGGTACTAACTTGATAGAGTCTACTATTAAGAGTTAAGGTAAGTCTCAGGCCACAATCATGGATTCCTCTTAACTTGTAGAACCAGAGGAACTGAATAGGGTACTTGGTAGTCTGAATAAATTAACACATAAATAGATACAAACAATATAGCTACCCAGATGGTATCATAAGAAAGAAGTAGCCAGCACTGGGTGTTTTAAGTGAAACTTTGCAGTTCACATCACCCTCCTTTACTTAAGTAAGTGTAGATCTAGATCTAGAAACAGAATACAGGTTTCTGGGAAAGAACTGGAGGAAAAATATTTTAATATTGAACACATTGAAGGATATTTTAGAAGTTAATTTTAATGGCATCTGCTTCTATGGAGAGACTGTATCTTAAAGATGTTATGGAAGAGGAACAAGTTTTATCTGACAAGATTGAAATGGAATTCAAAGTGGATTTAAAAATGACAGGTTACAAAAATGACATGGAAAACCATGTTACACTAGACATACAAAAGAAACCGGCTGATGTCTTTGTAATTAAAAGGGATACACAAACAACAAACCAAGAGTATTCTAAATAATTTCCCTATACATTACTTACAAAAGAGGCTTGTTAAAGTTTTGCAAAATTTTGTGAGAAGGGATAAAAAGATAGCAAGTTCTATAACATTATGTGGATTATTTATGTAAACTAAAATACAAGAGATTTACTGGTGAGGCTATATTAAAACTACAAATGGACTTTGATAAAATTTACAAGGGCTTTGAGAGAAAGCAAATGTTAGAATTCTCTGGTATGGGGTTTAATTATTGCTGGGTAGAAGAAAAAAATGTGAACAGCGTTTGTTTGATTATGGTTAATAGGTAGTTTCTTCTGGTGTGAAGTTTAATGGATATTTTGATTGACTGGCTGTAATGGTTTAATCTACAATATCTATGTTATTATTTTTGGCATATAAATAAGAGATTCTAATAATATAGCCAGAAGTGAGAACTGCTCCCACACTTTTGGCCTTCCGGAAGGGTATTAAAACCTGGTTTTACTGGTTGGCTTGGGGTTCGGAGGGCCCTCACCACTGGAGGTGTTTAACCAGCTAAGGAGGCATCATCCTTGTGCTGTCCATCTCTTAGTCCCGTTTTATTGTACAGGATCAAAATTTTGCATAGTCACATTTTAATTACTTTTATATTTATCTTTTTATAATCTGTAAGCTGCCCAGAGTCACCTTATAGGGAAGATGGATGGCATAAATTTTTAATAAATAATACTACTAGAGATTAAGATTGTTAGAAGTAAAAGAAAGGACTATATAGTTGGTGAATTTGATCAAGGCTAAAATGATGGTGCAGGATTTGTTTATACATAAGAGATGGGATATGGGAAGAAGAGATCAATTGCTATATTTTAATAGAAGATGATAAGTTACTAAAATTGTTTACACTTGTGATGAAGGGGGAAAGTCATTTTTTTATATATATTTCCTTTTTCTTTAGCTTATTCTTATTTTTCTTTCTTTTCTTGTTCTCCTTCTAATTTCTTTCTTTTCCATATCTTCTACTTTTTCTTTTTATTCATCTAAGTTTTCAGTTTCTATAAGTTTTATTTTTCTAATTGTAATCTTTAATAAAATTACTATTAAAAACAGATCTGCATAGATGCTAAAAGCTTAGATCTAAGCCAAGTTTGAGCAGACATTTTAATAATGTTTCTAAGTGTTGTATGGAAATGCCGTTACTCGGTAGGCTTAAAAAGAGCTAACATATGGGTGAAAGAAAAAGAAAAAGACTTACAATCTTTCAAGTTTGGGAAGGTGGGTGAATGATTCTGGCTCCAATGTTTCAATCTGGTTAAAGTGCAGATATCTATTAAAAGGTTAGAGAGAGAGAAAATAAGAGTATATAGAAAAAGAAATAACATGATGATGATAATGCAAATTAAAACCTATTTTTAAAAATGTTCAAATAAAGTTAGATCCTAGCCTCAGCTTTTTCCTGAAAATCAGTGATAAAATATAGATTACCTCACATTTATGTCATTCCACACAAATTTATTATAATTAACAGCTTGAGAATTAAGCTTACACACTAAAAATAATGGTAATAGTTAACATATAGTTATACTATCAATACTTTATATATTATGTATGAATCCTTTTAATGGTTGATAAATATATATTTTGCCCTGGAGAGTTCTATCTCCAGCTTATTTTTTTTAAAAAGAGATAAACAAGTAAGAAATTTAATTGTATGACTGGGATTTCATATCATATTGTGTCATGGTTTGCTTAATTATTACTGAATAAACTCCAATTGGTTGAGTTAATGCAGCAGGCTAAGCCATGAAACCATGGCTTTCAAATTACAACTGGCTGTCTTCCCACAAAGTGCTAAGCCAAAACCAAGTAAGGTTTAGCATTGTTAACCAGGTGTACATTTCTTCTCTAGTCATGAAGCTTCAGTTTAAATATGCTTAGATATATATACACCCAATTCTTCATTGCATAGAACATGAATTATACATAAGAAAGACTTATATATTCAAAACAAGAACAAGTAATCAAATATATGAAATTAATACGAGCCATGGTGGCACAATAATTAGAATGCAATACTGCAAGTTAACTCTGCCCATGGCCAGGAGTTCAATCCTGACTGGCTCAAAGTTGCCTCAGCCTTCCATCCTTCCAAAGTCAATAAAATGAGGACTGAAAGGAAGTCCAAAAGTCTAGGAAAAGAAGCTAAACTGAACATATCACATCTATGAAACACCTGAACAGGTTAAAGAGGAGCATTATTTTCTTAGTACTGTCACTTAAATGATACTGGCTGATAAGCCTGGTAGATATTGGTTTTCTCTTCTTAGAAGAGTGAAAAAGGTAAATCCAAAGTAGAAAAATATAATGAAAATTTGCTAACAGTAAGGAAAGATATGCAAAAGAGTGAACTAAATATTATCCACAGCAAATACCTATTTCCAAATATGTGTGGCTGAAATAACAAAACTTCAGGGATGCTTACAGAAGCGAAGTCTAGAAAGGATGCTTAATTACTTCCATTCAATCTTTACATCTATATTACTAGTTAATCATTGTTCTTCAGGGCTTGCTACTGATGGAGAATTTGCAAGTTTCCACAGGGGATATGGGAAGGTCAGCTTGCAGTTCCCCTCTGCGTGTCGTATCCTGCCTCAACTATTATAAGAGGTACATCTCAGTCTACTTCTCTGGAAAAACAAGGTAGTATTTCATCAGGCTGCAAGCAAAAGCTCCACAACAGAACCACCTTCCATTTTAATAAAAAATATGTACACAATGAAATAGATGGGGTGGTGTGGTGTAATCATAATAAAGTCCTCCATGAGACACAACAATTTTTGTCATCTCTATACTAATTCTGCAAACTAGATTCAGATTTACCATGGTTTTTTTTTACTAGTTTCCTTATTTGACTTCCACCATAGCTACACCTGAAGTGCAGAAGATGTAATTGAGGGTTTATTAAACAGGCCCTAAGATCAGAAACCACAACCTGAGGTACATGTTAGGAAACAAATATTTGCGCACTTCTGAACTGAGGATGAAATTCAAAATATCTCATTAAATTCATGTTACCATATAAAGGTGCTGTGAGAGAGGGGAAGAAAAGTGATATATTGTATTTCACTTGTATTTCAATTTGGCTTCTTCATTCGTATCTTCCTGAAAATTGTAGGAGGGGAAGAATGATGAAGAGGTCAAAATAAGCAGCAACTTTCTTATGGTAAAGTTTTTGAATTCAGACATTTTGAAAACAAAAGATTCATGAAGAACATTTGCCTTTCCAATCAACCTCATTTATGCATTTACTTCATTTATTCTATGATTATTAAATGAAAGTGAATAAACTCAGGAAGGAAGTTTTGTAATAATTGAGAACAATGAATATCAAAACATTCCTTGGGCAGTAAATATTCAACATAATAAAGTGAGATTCTATCGAACACAGTTTCTGAAGCTTTCTATTAAGCTCTTACATGCAATTTAAAATACTACCATGCATATCTAAAGATTGTATTATTATTTTCCAAAACCTGAAAAAACTCAAATGGGAAAAGAAAATGGATTTGCTTTGAGTAACGAGCATATTTTTCAAGTGTGGCAAAAAGCATACACTGCTTTTTCCTTTAAACTAAGAATCAAACAGTCCATGCCAGATTTAAGCGTCTGGGATTCTATTACAAAGAAAATGAGGCTGATAGATCTGAGATCAACCTCATGAGAATGTCGCTGGAGTTAAACCACTCATGCTCAAAACTGTATTTACAGCCAATCTGTTAACTATTAACAATATATTTTTATATCAATGAACTATACCAAACTTAGGAAGACTTTAATGCTGGAATATTTCTTCAATTTACATTGTGTGATGTATTTGCATGCGGTATTACAAAGAATCATTCTTATTTGGCTCTTTCCGAGAACGCACACAGAAAAGGAAATTGTTTGCTTCAACGCATGCCAAGTCCTGCTTTGTGGTTCCCCAAAAGCCAGGGTTTGTCAGCAAAGGATAATTCTATGATTCTAGCTTGCAAAGAGAGTTTAAAAGTATGCTAAGGTAGGATAATATGTTAAGCAATAGGCAGTTTATTGATCATGCTACGGGATGGATCCAAGCAAAAAAAAAAAGGATGTCTGCACCATAATAGAGTTCATTAAAATGCACACAAGTCCTATGTAAACTATGAAATTCTTCAAAATTCATATACTATTTTGACAATGACAATGATGATAATAACAATCCTATTTTGTGCAAATGTAAACTCCACATGTTTTAAGAAATAACAGTAATGTAAAAAAAAATATACCCCAAAAATGGTTTTGGGTATAATTTCCAAATGAAATATCTTTGATTATCCCTTGCTGGTTTAGCAATCAGAAGATGGAAGATAAAGAGAAAACCTGGGAATGTGCCTGCTTATTTTCAGAGTGATTGGGATGGATTAGAATGAAACCTGTTCAGTTTTATGATATACAAATTCTGACCATCCATTGCTCTTACTATGTCGAAGTGATCAGAATTAGACGTCCCAATCAATGTAAATGGAACCATTTTAAAATACAGCTAATTTGATACAATATATTCAGCAGGCTGTAAAATTTATTTTTCTAAATGGTGTAATGACTTGCTCAAAAATGTTGATGTTAATGATGCCACTGTAGCTTCTATCAGATACCTAGAATCACAGCTTGCTTTTTTTCAATAACAGCCAATAAATATACAGTGGTTTGCTTATGCCCACTAATATGAACACTTCAAAGGCAAAGTCTTCCTTGAAGCAGCCATTCATTCAATCAAGTATCATCATATATACTATATATTATTAAGTGAAACATTTTTATTGGGATGGCACTAAATGACAGGAATCAGCAACGTGGAATCAAATCCTTTTAATGAACTCTAAAGAGTAATTATGTGTGCAAACTGCTATTCCTATTATCTGTGACTATCTTGAGGGTAGGAAGGTAATATTGTTAGCCTTTTTTTCTAAGCAAATTATTTGCAATATTATGATTGAATCTATCATCAAATATAAAAATTACAGGGTATAATTATCTTTTCAACACAAGTTTCTACTCCCTCGATATCCAGAAAGAGTTCAACCATTTGAATGATTAATGGAATAAGCTGAATACGTAAGCTGTAGACAGTAGAGTATTTGTCTGGATTTTGCTTAGAGTACTAAGTATCTATTCTCTATTACTCTGTTTATCAAAACTATAAGTTGTTTGTAGAAACAGGAGCCCCAATTCTTATGCATATTTATGTTTGGTGCTAAAATTATGCTTGCCCTTGGAAACTGCCACATGATTGACTTGAAATAGAAATAATATATAAAATAAAATGTAAACACAGAAATGACATACTTGACAAATACGCTTTCTGCATGCCAGCGATTGCAACCACACTGGACCATAAACCCCTTCCGTGCAATCATGCAAGAAGGCATGCAGACAAAAAATACTGGAAAACGTGCACTTTTTCTCTGAGGCAACCAAACAGATGACAGCACAGTAGAGAAAAGGCACTTACAGTTGTTCTAGAGAGGCAAGTCCTTTAAATGCTTGCCTGTCAATTGACTGGATTTCATTCTTGTACAAATAGCTGAAACAAGAAATAATCAGTAATATTAGTATACACAAACAAGTGTTACATTAATGCGTGAAGGAATTAAGTTGAAATGTGAGGACAGTTTTTTCAAATACACAATGGAAAGCAACAAAACAAGACATGTATACACAACAGAACACTTTTTATTCAAGAGTGTTGGTCAGAAGCTTTAGGGTACAAACAGAAAACTGTGCTGGACTTCAAATGTAATCAGCAAATAACTTTCAATTCTATTTGAGAAGACAGCTTTAGAAGAGGCCTGGGAATTATCTTGACATAGAACTAAGATAATGATGACTAAAGCTTCCGTCTGTGTGATTAAAGAAGCACATACACAAATTCATAAGACCAAGGTAATTTATGTCAATCTCTTGTAAATCATGTTTCTAGTACTGTTCAATATGGAGAATGAACTTTCCCTGAAGTAATGGATTATTAGTTGTTTCTCTTCAAACATTAATAATTTGAAAAGCTCAAATAAATACATTATCAGATATGTATCATAATAATTCTATCAAAACAATTAACTTTTAATCTTAAAAGTTAAAAAGTCACAGAACAAAAAATGTCATTGTGGAGAATTTAGGAAGTCAACTAACGAATGTAACTGTACAAGAGTCTGATTATTAATAAAGTACAACTTCACCATAGGAGTGCATGAAAACCTCTGACATGTTATAAAATATGATGATATAAATGAAAACTAAATTGATATCACAAGAAGCACAGTGAAAACAGTTAATGGCTGGCACAATTGCAACACTTTTGTATTTATTAACTAGACTGATTGTTCAATCATATCACTAAAAAATTTTACAGGTAATTTAATGCTAAATAAATATAGCAGCACAGTGATTTCCAGAAATAAAAGATTTGTTTGTTATCAAGTCTAGCTTCTTTAATGTTTTAAAACATGTTGTTAATTATGTTTGGGGTAGTTTTTTTCCCATAGAATTGTAAAAAAAAAATTATGTCCTTTTGACAGAATATTAAACTGGGATAGTATTAAAATATTTCCATCTCAAAATAGTTAATTACATACTGAGGCTGTTCTGCTGTCTGAAAAACTCAATTCCAAGTTTATATAAATACATTTATCTGAAAGATTCATTACAGCGTTTTATGACTTTTGCAGACTATAGCATTTTCCTAAATATTAGTATTATCAGGGCAATGGTGTATAAAATTATGTAATATTAATATTATATTTAGAATAAAAGTAGCAGTCAAAAGGAATAGCTGGAGAGGTAGGTGAAGTTCTATTCAGCTTCTGGAAAGTAAAATTGGTTAAACAGAGATAGTATATGTGTTAATCAATTGTCTAATATTACTGTTACACATAATGGTTTATGAATAGCAACTGCCGTTATATAACATTATATATACTTTATGGATTTAATTTGCCTATAATGTTGTTATTCATTAATCTGCAACTTGAAAAACTCTTGCTTCCTCAGGTTAACAGATGAAAAATCTGAGGAAATAGGCTATAAGCCAAGAAAGATCAGAAATATATTTTCTAGCATTTAAAATATTTTTGTACATATTTGTATATTCAATTCAACCAATTTAATTCAAATCTCCTGCTGGAAACCACGTTCCGATACACTGTAGAAATAGAAGGATTTTCAGGGAATAAAAGGAATATTTAGAAACAAGAATAAAAACATTTATATTATTGTCATATTTAATTTAAATTTGTGAAAACTTATTCTAACGGGAAAATTCTACTATATTCAGTTTAAAAAAACATTATGCCATTTCTTTTAATTATGGTAATTTAATTGTAATCTTGTATCTAAGATTCAGCATTTGAATAGTTAAAAATACCAATTAACTAAACAAGTATTGTGCAATACTTTTAAAGATTCTAGGGATCTTTCTACAACTTTTTGGAACTTAACAACTTTGTGACATGACCTTTTATGTCACATATCTTATATCACAGATATGTGAAGATTGCTATTCTATCTCCCACCAATAATATCTTCTACTTGTTCTTCATAAACTCTCATCAACTTGACAGATCTCCACTTTGAATGGAAGAGGGTCTCCTGCTTGATCAGGTAATTGCAAGATCCCTTCCAACTCCATACATTATGGCAGTATATTAATGCCAGAAAGTTTTCTTATATGTAGTCACACTAACTGCTCCCAATTATTTAAATAGATCTACTCCAAACATGACTAAGTCAGGGTTTAACTCAGCTGCCTTATCTTAATACTAA
>JANHGD010004107.1:23014-35015 GCA_027560375.1 Imantodes cenchoa | reverse complement strand
ACGATTCATAACAGTAGCAAAATTACAGTTATGAAGTAGCAATGAAAATAATTTTATGATTGGGGGTCACCACAACAGGAGGAACTGTATTAAGGGGTCGCGGCATTAGAAAGGTTAAGAACCACTGGTTTAAGAGATAAGGGAATTCTACATTTTTCTCTCATTCATCCTCTTGTATTTCCCTCTCTTTTTTGAAAAAAGTAGTTTAGATAAAAGTGACGTTTTTCTATACTCATGTATGAATAACAATAATTCTATAGGAAAAGTTGATACTTAGATCAAACTCAAAGCATTATATTTAAGGATTATTCTATTTACAGTATATTCATGCTACTAGACTCCAATCAATTGTGATCCCTCATGGAGTTTAAGCAGTGCAGGAATATACAAATATTATTCTAGATGAATCTGGCAAATTCATGACAGAGTGCATTTCTTCATGTAAGCAACTAGGGCTTTTATCCTATGATTGCACATGAAATCCAATTGAAAAAGGAGTATTGGAAGACAGTTGCAACCAATTCTCTGACCAGGGAAACCAGTGGAAAATCGAATAGTTTAATGGAAATGTTTTCTTCTATACCTTTTAGAACTTTCATTTTTTCTTTTTTTGAAATTTGAAATAGGAATAATCTTAATTTCTTATTGATGTATTATTTTAACTATTCTAAAATAGTTTTCATTAACAAATTTGAACATACTGTATGTCAAAATTATCAAATTGTGTTAGATGTCTTTTAAATATTTCAGGATAAAAATTACCTCAGAGTGGCCTTTGGGAAAAATATAAATAGTAAATTACATAATAAAATTGCTATGGCAATTAAATACACTGTCAAACTAAATAGAGATGAAATTAGTGTCTCTCGTTTGCCTAAAGAATTAGAATGAAATACATGATCCTTTTTATATAATTTCTTGGACCTAGTGAGATTTGCTTCTGAAGAAAATGTGGCCAGAACTGTCTTCAGTTGAGAGTTTGTTTTACTACTTCAGTCCAGACCAGAAGAGGAACACGGAATAGTGCAGATGAGGTTGTCACAGCAACAGCAGATTCATATACTGTACTCTGATGATTTCTTGAGAAGGATTCAAAAACTGTGTTAAAATGACTCTATATTATCATGAGTAAATTAATCTCATCATCATGAAATAAGGTTTCAATGTCATTTAATTTCAGAAGCATTTACTATTTACCATTACTAGCCCGCTGCTTTATTGTAAGCATTTGTTCTCCCGACAGCTTTGCTCTCTTCATTGCTGATGTAGCTCTGGGGCATCCTGATAGACTGTAGACAATAAGCAAGGAAAGAACTATTAATTGGCCTTTGATTGTAAATCTGTCAGCTAAAGCTACCATGGAAACAGCATTAGAAGAAAATCTCTCTCAACTACCACTAAGAAGATACTGCTTTTTGAAAAGGAAAAGGAATTATTCTCAGAGAAGTTCAATCTTTTATGCTTAATATTCTATAGTTCATATTTGCATATACAAACAAGAGATACATTCACTATAATATAAACATTAACTGAGAAAATATAGTAGCTAAGAAAAAATATTTAGTTTTGTTCAGAGACATTAATATGTTGTCATATAATATCTGATATACTATTTTTATACTCTTCACTACATGAAAGCTAATGTACAGGTATTCTAGGATATAGAAAATGAAATATTAAAATTGAAATATTGATGTTAATATAATTTTGCCATTAAAATGTACCTGGTACTTAGAATAACAGTTACTGTTATTGGAAAAAATGCCTTATTTTCAAGCAGTGAAATGTTATAACAGTAGCCAGGTTCATCATCAACGTTTTGAGATGAGATAAACCTAGTCTAAATAAAAATGAAAACATGAAGCATCTATGAAATCACTCTCAACTTCTGGTCTTTTTGGCAATGACATGGAAACAGATTACAATTTTTTTCTGCTGTGACAACAATTAGAAAAATATTTGCTATAAAAATAAAACTAATAAATAGTAGGCTTTATATTTCCAAAGCATATGAATTAATAGCTTGATCATTATCTTAAAGAAGTGATATGTATAATTCATACTTATTTTCCCCGATTGATAATAATTTGATTTCATCTCTTTAATACTATCAGATCAATTAACTGGTTTAAATGCAGGAACATACAGTCTGTTGCTTTGGACACCGTATTGGTTCTGAAAACGTCTAGTACGTTTTTGGACCAAAACAACAGAAATTTACATTTTAACTAGTAAACAAAGGCATATTGTTCAGTAAATATGGAACACCATTTGTTGTGTCTATTTGCTTAGAAAAAGATCTGTACACATATGAATCTAAAAACTAAAAGATTAAGAGAATTAATCAAGATATAAATGTAATGAGAGGTTCAGAATGTGGAATGGACTATTTACTGGTAATTTCAAGGTGGATCTTGGTTAAAACTGAACATGGAAGAAAAACTGAAAGAAACAAATCTGAAAGTACATTGTACATTGACTATAGGAAAGGAAACAAGGCATATATTTTATTTATTTATTTTTATTCTCCCTTTATTATTTTTATAAATAACTCACGGTACAGAACATACCTAATATACTTTCCTCCTCCTATTTTCCCATCAATGACCCTGTGAGGTGGGTTGGGCTGAGAGAGAAAGTAATGAGCCCAAAATTACACAGCTGGCCTTTACACCCAACAGGGAACTAGCCTGATTCCTTAACCGCTGGGCCAAAAGTAATAGATTAATCTCCAGAATGAATGACTGGGAAATGGCTGAAGGGAAGAATGGGATGGATATTGTAACAGAGTCAAGAATTAGGCTATAGATTGTCACAGAAATATGTGGAGTTGCAACTAATAGGACATGTGGAAAAAAGATGCTTGGTTGAAAGAGGTTGTGGATGAGGAAAAAAATCGCATATACAAAAACGCTGCAAAAATGAAGATAAGAAAAAGATATATTGTGACCTATATAGACAAAGCAAAGAGTGTAATCAAAGGATAAATACTTAAGAATAAAAGTAGCAGAATAAATGCAGATTACTTTTAACGGAAATTAAATAGCATTTGTGGAGTGGATGAAAACAGCTAAAAAGATGCCTTCAGTAGAGAGAATGGAATCAAGAATAAAAGTAAGGAAATTATTTTGAATGAAACTGAATGCTGGAAGGAGTACAGTATTCTTATTCTAAAGATTCTAGAATACTAGATTCTAGAGATGTGTTAGTCAGCATAGATGACTTAAGAGATGTGTATGGTAAAGAAAGAAGGGGTAGGATCAAACAATTAGATATTGCATCTATGAATGTTGAGTACAAAAAAGAATGACCAGTACGAAACAAGGATGTTAAGGTGGTTTGCTTAATATAGGAAATTAATAAGATTGAAATGACAAAAAATATATATAAAGGAAGAATGACTGGGTAGAGAGGAACGGGAAGACTGAGAAAGTTAAAACCGAATCAAGAAATGATGATTAGAGAACAAAATTCAATAAAGGAAATGATATATGGGTGTGATGGATGAAGAATGGATTGCAAGGATAGAAAATATTTAGAAGTATAATGAATAATACTGGTATAAACTAGATTTATTTTGTGTTTCTCTTCTTTTGCCTTACCTCCAGTTAATTTTTTTCTGCTTATTACTGCATTATTATTATTTTTGCAATTTGAACAATGTTGTATATTCTGAAAGAACATAGAATGATGGGAATATATACTGTAAACACTGTTTATTATATATTTTATATTGGTAGGTTTCTTTTCTATAAAATTTAGAGTGCAGAACAAAGTACTAATAATTATGATTTACAGTGATCGACAAGCTGCTGCCCATTCACTCCAGATTATCTTACAAATGACTTACGTTCCTTTTAAAAAAAAGAAAAGAAAAATATGAATAATTTTCCAAGCCTGAGCATCTTCCTAAACACAGGGATTCTTAAATATCCTATTATTTTGTTCAGCAAGTACATTTGAAAAGATTGGGGGCAAATCACATTTCATAGCAGATTCTCTTGCTTCTGTTCAACCAAAAGCAGCTTTACAAAGAAGATAGATAGGACTTTCAATTCAAAATGGAGAAGAATATAGATATTATTGTTCATAAATCTGCATCTTAATTGAAGTGAATGGGATCTTAATACACATGAGTCCTCTGTGCTCTACGGGTGTATCAGATGAAAAGTTCACGATATGGAACTTTATTGTCAGTTTGTTATATGTTAGCAATACCAATACCAAGGATAGGATATTACTATTATGATAGATTCAGCATTAAATCTCCTGAAAGAACCACAGGTTTGAAGTTGTGGAATTTTTATCAACTTCTCTGGAACAACTATGCCTCACAAGATAACAGGTATTAAAACATTATTATAATGCATGCATACTATAACCAACAGGATTCATGCTTATTAAAAATTCACATAGGAACAACAGATAGATGGACGATGGATGGCTAGAAAGGTAGAGAGACTGATAGATAATGCCATTACTCACCTCCTATGTGTAAGAAAGCTACCACTGACGTGTCCAGAGCCATCACATCCTGGTGTTGGACACGACATACCTTCCGTCTTCACTGACTTCCAAGAAAACTGGGAACCATTCAGATACCCATCCTTTTGCCTTTTAGTAGCAAGAGGGCACCCTGATGCACTACGATGAGATGCATATTTCCCAGTTATGTGACCCTGACCATCACAACCAGGAACTGGACATCTGGATAGCAGATAGATGAAATTAACTTTACTGTCTTGCCATCATATACCTGGCAGCCTCTACAACAAAGTCAAAATAAATCTCACATAAAAAAAAGAACAATCATGCTTTATGGTTTAAAAATAAAACAAAACAATAAGAACACCAAACCAAGAAATGCAACGCAAATGTAAAAGATGTTCATGGAATTAAGAAATAACCTTAATAAACTAGCAATGTACATATACTGGAATGTTGCACCACCAATCTGAGAAAGATCTGTTACAGTGGAAGCAAATTTACTTCTTTCTGAATAATAGACAGTAAACACAGAGTCCTTCTGTGAAGAAAATGGATGGTTTCTAAATTTGATTTTTAAAAAAAAAACATGCTAGTGTACTTAGTAATAATATCCAGATTTTTCACTTACAGCAAATGTAGATTTTTTATTTTTATTTTTTGGGTATTCAATAGGGAATGTCAAGTATATAACTGGTTTTCTAAATAAGCAGACAACAAATATAATATTTATGAATCAGCACTCCATTAACATGGATAGCTCCTTGCTTGTATAAGGAGTACACAGTCCACTATGAGACTGTACCCTCATCACAGATAATGACAATCAGAGTTGGCTTGTCCCTACAAATATTCAACTTTGGAAAATTACTTGGGAAATATATAGTTTCATTGTTACTATTCATGTATTTCTTTCTATCTTTTGCCTGAAAAAGTGATTGGGCCAAAACACTAGTAGAAGACTGATTCTGGTTAGGCTGACCCACTGGCAAAACAACCATGTTGCTTCTCAGACTCCACCTTCTTCCAGCAAATAGCACATGATTGTGCAAATCTATAAGCTCCAAGTATCTATAAAGAGATGGAATAGATTGACTGATTGTAGAATAAAGAAGAATGAGAGAGATGGCATGCTTCCCCAAAATTCCTTGTTGATACTTTGCTGGCCAATCCTTTAGATGGCAGGAATCTCCAAAGAAAAAAAATCAACCTTACTCTGAGTAAAACGTGAGCTAGCTTTAACATCACATCCCCCATTTTAATACTTTGCTTGTTTAAAGACCTTCTACTGAGTTTTCAGATTCCAGTAGCCATTGCCTGAAAAATCTGAATAACAATTATCCTTGCCCTATTTATCTCTATCTTTATTTTTTGGTCATTCCTCCAGCAGTGTCCAATCAGTGGCTGATATTTCAAAAACCCTGGGGAAATTATGAAGGAAGAAACTAAACTGATATTTCATCATAGCACTGTATTGTGACCATGTGCTCAGAGACTAAGCAGCATTGTTAATAATGTTTTGGATGTCATGTTCTGTCCATCTATTCTTTACGGAGTGCTTTTTATGGGAACAGTGCTAAAAATGAAACTACTATACTGTAGAAATGAATGAAATGAATGGAAGCTGAATAAGAGAAGAAAACATTGCTGCAGTAGCTTTCCATTCTGAAAGCATCATTCACCTAAGTGCCCATATGGTTGAAGAGCCATCATCACATTTCAGTTATTCTTCTCCCTTTCATAACTCATGAAGAACATTTTGGCACAGCGTGTTCCTTTTTTTCAGCTTACCCAATTGTACTCTGCTAAGAAATGGAGGGAAAATAGACAGCAGCAATTCCCATGTTCCACTGTGATATAACTTTCTAGGTACTTAATGCTGATGATTATACATTTATTGATTCAGAATATTTCATTGTTTTGCAGTCCCACATCAGAAGTAGGAGAGTCAAAACCTTCAAGCAGTATCCCGTAACACACACTAGAAAACGTAGGCAGAAACCGGGCAAAGAAATTCAGTGAAACTTTTAAGGAAAAAAATAACCCTTCTCTTTCAATAAAATAAAATAATTAATTATTTTATTGTTGCTTGGCCAGGATTACTGTACTGAAGTCATACAAAGATGCTGATACATTTTAAATAGAGGAAAGTTAAGCAGCAATGAAAAGCAAGTTCCCTTGAAAAGAATGTATTCTACTGAGGAGGTAGGCTGACACTAAGACACTGACATGTAATATGGCAGCCAAATAGACTGGGCATAGGCAAACCAGACAGGAGGAAGCAGTTATTGAGAAGAACATAACTATTGATCTTGCCAAAATAGCCCATTTAACAGAACAAAAATTGAATTCAAAGGAATACCAGGTTCCTTTGGTACCAAAAAAACAGAAGACACATCAACCGTGGCTCTAAAGTGGTGATTGGCTTGTGCTCAACTGTGAAAGGTTGGAAAACTTGGGTAGTCAGAGGTTAACCCTTAGGAAAACCAAGTGAAACACTAGATTTGGAGCAAAAATCCATGACAGAATCATTAATGTAGAAAATTCCCTTTTGCTGCAAATACTAACTACAACTTCTTCCACTATTGCCATAAAAGAACTTTTCTTCCTTCTGTTGAAATTATTATCGGACTAAGGATATAATGGTGACAGGACCATTATTTCTGTTTTTGCAACCTTCTGGATTCCTAGCCAGGACAAATAAGCATAGTTTTTCTTTGCAATAAGAGTCAGACATTCCCTTAGGACATTAGCAGGTGTATTATAAATGATGCAGGACAGAGCTAAAGTATAAGACAACTAAAAAAAAGTAGTGGGGTGACATTCCCTATTAAATATGGGATGGTGGGACAACATTGCTTAGGGACTGAAAAAAGACATGAGAAGAGACATAACTAATAAGGCATTACATTTATTTGTACAATTAAAAAGAAGCTTATGCAGCACAATAAATTACTTATTGAGAGAGAAGGACTAACTAAGCTGAGAAATTGTATGTACGTATTTAAATTTTTATAGACGCCTATCTCAAATTTAGCATCCATGTTGAAATAAGAAAAGAAATGAAAGATATAGAACAACAAATTGACTGAATGAGGGTCAAAGAAACATGGGAACAGATGAAGATTTCTAAAAAAGCATATCTGAACTACTAATGAAATCAGATAGCAATGACTGTGAAGATATATACACATTTATTTCCCTTCAATTCAGCTGGGTAATCCATAATCAAATGCACTGATTTGAAGGTACAATGTTGAACCCAGTCATCAAGGTCTATTTTACTGTACCCATTTTTTCCCCGTGTGTGTGCACATGATATCCTGCTTTTTCCAGGATGACTTCTTGAACTTTAAATTGGAGTTCATGGGATGTTCTTTAGAATAATTTCTATTGTAAGATGTCTTGTTTCTGGTAAGTGAAAAGATGCCCCTCGAATGTGATGCTGAATGTTATTCGGGATCACATTCAGGATTCATTCTGAATCAAAACATTGCCCTAATAATTAGGATTGCTTTGAAAATCACAGTATCGATGTAATTGTAATTTTCAGTATTGTCACCCGAAGACTCTACTAAAAAACAAAACAAGAAACATCGTCTTATTTTCAATATTTCTCTTTTAATGCTTCTTTTGTAATTTCTGCTTTAGAAAAATCCTTCCTGGACAAATAAAAATGGTATGTGTGTGTGGTGATGGGGATGTCAACAAATGATGCGCAAACATTTGTATATAAAAAGAAAATGGGTTTGATCCAACATAATTTCTTGCTGTCTTTGACAAGAGAAAGCTTTCTTCATATTCCGTCTCATGACCAGGCTTGAAAAATATGCGAATACATTGTGTTACTGGATAATATTCCAATATGTTACCCTTTACCAAAACAAGTTTCTTCTAGCTTGTACTGGGTAACTCTAGTTTATTGTTTGGTAGAATTATATGATAAGAAATTGAACAAGATAACCCTAATTATATAGAAACATAAGCTTAAAAATGGCTGAAATTTATACATATGGAAGAGCATTATCATTCAACTATAAGAAGAAAACCCACATAGTTGATTAAATCATATATAGCGATCCATACTTACCTAATTGGCTCTTGATCTTCCTTGTCTTCTTTACTTTGTACTATTCTAATCCCACTTTTCTTTGCTCGTGGACAACCAGAAAGGCTGAATAAAAAAAATCAATGAAATTATTTATATCTAAACCTAATCAACTAATCTAAAAAAAATGCACATTGAATAAAAATGACATGCAGGTTAAGTTCTTTCTACCTTTGATTTCAATTTTTTTACTGTTTTTAAATGAAAGAACAATGGCAAGAATTAACCACAAGAGGGAACTCAACTTTTATTAGATGTGAATATAGGCTCAGGTTTAAGAGTAATAAGAAAAGAATAGTTATTTTTAATGAAATCTCAAATGAGAACAATGCTGATTTTCAGAGAACACTGAATCATGAAAATCAGAAAGTTATATACAGTTTGCAGTTAGTATAATTGAATCATACTTTTCTAGGGTTGTGAAGTATTCTTCCTTTGCCAACCACTTCATCTCTAAACAACAAAGTTAAAAAAAACCCACTGTAAATGTATTACTTTTTCATTAATGCCAACTTTTATCCTAATATAAGAAATTTACTTGTAAGTGAATATTCATCACTACTATAAATTCAAAATGTATTCCTAGTACTTGTTTTTTTTACATTGAAGTTAAATTGGGCTTCTCATACAAAGGAAGCTGTATTATCTATATCAAACTCTTCCATATGAAGGAATGCACGGATTTCATGGCAATCCAAATAAACCCTTTCAACATGATACTTCACCCAATTTCTGCACTGTGCCTGAGCAATTCTATTGAGCCTGTGGGTATAATTCAGTTCCAAGCAAAATGCAGATTCTCATAGTCTATAAACATATAAACTTCTTACAGGCATCATCAATATATTTTGTGGAGAATCTAGTGGAGACAGCAAGTATAATTTAAGTAGCCCTCCACATATGTCTTAAGATAATATAAAAAGCCTACTGTTTATAAAATGAGTAAATTAGAAAGGTACCACACATGAAATGAACCAGAAATTAACTGTGCAAAACAGCATCTGGGTTAAGCACTTCCATGTCTAGGAATGCAAATTCTTTTATTTGACATTTGCACAGTATTAGTTATTCCACTCTAGTCAGCAAATGATGCTGAATGGAGAGAAATACATTTCATTCTAATTATTATCTGATCCAGAAACATTGTTTTTATTCCATGGTAGCCCTGTGATACATAAAAATGTATAGTCTTAGCTAATGAGAGGTTCTTGATTTTAAACATAATAAAGAATCAAAATTCCTAAAGGCCTGAGACACAATATGGAATGATTGTTTGCCCCTCCTAATCTCTCCTAATCACTAATGAATGAATTCAGCAAATAATGTTTATAAATGTATAAATAAGGCATATCTATACATATATATTATACAAATGTGGTCAAGAAATAGTCTATAGCAAGCCAGATATATCTAATGAAGTCTAATGAAATTGTTGGAATGTAAGTCAATTGATAGAAGCTTTCTTTAGTCCTCTGTTGTTGTTTTTTAAATACAAGACTATAAGAACAGCAATGCCAGATCATTGTTTCCTGTAGTGGTCAGCCTGAAGCTCTGGGGTGTTCATAAGCAAAAAAGCAATATATAACTTAGTGCTGCCATTGTCCTCCTAGAGATAAAATTAACTCCCAAGAATTATTGATCTGTTTTCCATGGAATTATCCAATCTCCCTTTAAAGCAGGGGTCCCCAAACTTTTGGACCTCAGGGATCACCAAGGTCATAATTTTAAATCCTGCAGACCACCAAATTCATAGTTTTAAATCCCACAGACTCTAATTCATAACTTTAAGTCCTGCAGACCAGTGGTGAAATCTAAAAAATTTCCCTACCGGTTGTGTGGGCATGGCTGGTAGGTCAGGTGGGCGTGGCTTCAGGTGGGCATGGCTTGGAGGTCAGGTGACTGGGTGAGCGTTGCCAACTTGGAAAATGTGGTGAAACTCACTTAACAATGCTCTTGCTTAGCAACCAAAATTTGGGGCTCAATTGTGGTCATAAGTCTTTCTTTCTTTCTGTCTGTCTGTCTGTTTGTCTGCCTTCTAAATAAAAACTATTCTTACAGTCGCGTGGAATTTGAGGGGAGAAATAATCCCCTTCCTGGAACTGGGCGCCCTCCAGTTGAGAGTGACCTAGGCTTCCCCATAAAGCATGACGCGGAATCCTGGTCCTGACAAAACCCCTTTTATTAAACGAATGTGAATTCCTCTCGTTCACATTCAGCAAAGACCTGGCAAGCAGTCTTTCAGAGGTGAATTTATGACCACAGAACTTATCCAGCTTGGAAAGCTGCCATGTAAATATTTTCCAAACCCAGTGCTGTGCAAGGAAAGACTTGGCACAGACTCTGAGATTCACGGACAGATCTTCACACTCCTGAACCGAACAACCAAATGAACAAATTGTTTCCTGCAAAAGCCCAATTCTCTTTTGCTTCTCTTTTATTTCCTATGGGAGGGGCCACTCATCATCTACCTGTGGCTTTACTTCCCAAGTTGACCCTGATTTCTTAGCTGTTCTTTTCTTCTGGCAGCTCTGAGCATGCGGACACTGGGAACAGGCTCCAGCTCTTCCTCTGCCTCACTGCTGTCTAGTTCTGGAGGCAGCTGATAACTGCCAGGCGGCCTTGGCCCCCTTTCTGCCTCCCACGCAGAGCTCTCATCTGAGCCTTCCCCAGCCTCCAGGACTGGCCCATGTTCCTCCCCACCACCTCACTGTTTGACTCTGCTGCCAGCTCTACTGGCGGGCCACAACACTGAGGACCTTCCATTTCAACCCTAAGCTATCAATATTCTCCTTTATTCCACATCTTGCCTTTGTGGTCCCACAATGACCATTGAGGAAGTTTTCCATAACAAAAGGATGGCTTCTGACAACCATTGAGCCTTCTTTTCCGGAGCCAAGAAGTGTGCAGTATTTTGCGTGTATCTGGAGAAAAGACAGGAGGGCAATTGAGGTGTGAGACACAACCTCGGGACCATCACAGGATGAGCTGTATGACACCCTGGGCGTTGAACAACACAAAACAGGAAATTGCAGCCTGGAGAATCCATCTTCTTGATTTGCAACCTGTTATTGTCGCTGCTGGTGAGATACTTCAGGAGGGATCCGGGAGGGTATTTGTGTGTGTGTGTGTGTGTGAGAGAGAGAGAGAAAGAGACAGACAAAGGGAGCAGTCTTCACACTGCAATGTGTGTGCAGAAGAAGGACGCTGCACCCATTGCATTGCTGCCAGAATCAATGGCTTTTAGGTGTAATGCCCCCTCATTTCCTTGTCAGAGTGGCAAGAGGTTGGGTTGGGAAAAGAGCTGGCAGCTGTACAACCCAGCAGGTTGTACACCCTCTTTAGGTGGCCACCAAGCTGCTGTCAGGAGAGGAGGAAGACCCAATTCTATCACCTTACTAGAAGCCCTGG